>JASPKZ010001993.1:635000-817406 GCA_030220185.1 Diploptera punctata
AACCACTAATAATAAATACGCGACAGTAAGTCAATTCACATTGCTGCTGCACGATTTTTTTTACAACAATGCACTTTCAGTATGAACGTAAACAAATCAATGAGTACATAAATGAATGCGTAATACACATAAATTCCTTAGAGACAAATTATTTCATTTTGTTTAATTTAATTTAATTTATTTGTAACACATATTAAACATAAATTATATTTTTCTGCACTCCTTCTCTATATGAGATTTAATTATGTCAAATATCACACCCTCCGTGCGCGCAATGTGCTTAAAAAGGGGTACAAAATTTTTTCTTCACGTATTAATATATAGATAACTGATACTGTGATACATTGTCAGATTAACAAATACAAGAGTACGCTATGTAAAATGAACGTTGTGTAGAAAACATGTTTTAAACACTGCTGATGCTTATTGTGTTCAAGTGAAAATCCCTCCGGTTAATAATTCTTGACTTTTAATCTTGCTCGTAAAGAAGAGGCTTGTTTTGTTTGACTTAATTGTTGTCACGAGCAGTTTCGATATATCGAGAGGAATTTGTGCGAGTAGTCGATATATAAATCACGAGGATTATGGGATATTCATAGATAGTGTAGAGGCTCTGCATTTACCTCTGTTTATACATATGTAAACCCCTCATCTCTCTCACTCTCTCGCTCCCACGCTCACACACACACACACACACACACACACACACACACACACACACACCACTCCCTGACTGTAACTGCAGAATGTAATTTGCAATTTGCCTTCAATCTAGTACAACTTTCGTACACTAGAATAAAGCAATGGTTTATACAGAACGAGATGGCTCAAGTGGTTGGCTCCGAGACTCGTAGGCCTATAGGGGTGAACCCGTGTTGAAACCCAGGTACCTACCAACTTGACTGGGATTATCTTCCTATAATTCGTTCGGCTTAACTTAACGAGAAATTTGTAGAAAGAGACAGCTGTGCTCATCTCTCTCACTCGAACCAGTGTTGTCGGAATTTCTTCACCAGATGTTAATAGGGGAAAGGGGGAAGACGAAAACTGACAACAGGGTGGGTTCTTTATTTTGTAACAGGGCGAAAGCGGTCAAGGATCTACCCTTATATCTCCATCTATCTCTTTGCTAAGTTAAGCCAGATGTATAGTAATTTATCGGCCGCAGTGGAATGGTTATGCTCTGATCCCGAGGGTCGCGGCTTCAAACCCGGCTGGGGTAGGTGGATTTCTTTTAGGATTGAAAAATCCAAGGAGAAAGTCCTCCGGAACAGACGTGGGTCCCCAGTCTGAATATTTTCAGGCTCGTAGAAGATCCTTAAGCCTGAATAAAAAGGTCTCTAAGCAAAATTAATCGACCTCATCATCCTAGAAATATCTTAGTTGCCTGCTAGATGTCTCATTGGGTCAGTATATTGATCGCATATCATTCATAACATCTAGGGGCAAATACGCGTTACTAAAATTATTGGTTAAAATCTTAAGAATAATTAGCTGATAGATCAGTCGTCTGCAAACTAAACTGGATTTATGTTTTAAAAAACTTCATTGCGTTAAAAAAGCATGTAGGGCCTTTCCGAATGTTCAATAAGAGTTGGAAATGACGTGCCGAAGCTGGATGGAAGTGTTCTGGAAGGCCTACATGGTTTTAACTAATTGACGAAGTTTTCTAAACAGAAATCCATTTTAGTTGCGAACGACTGACACGTCAGGTACCTATTTTAATATTTTAAAAAGTTTTGCTACATAACCTCAATTGTGATTTACAATTAATTTTAGAAGTATTGATAGGCCTACATTAATTTGGTCTAGTAACTCCTAACAAAGGAGAAGCTAAATCTCAACACTGGGCTACGCCATTGAAGAAAGATCTTCCTAATTTACCTCAATCGTTAAGATAAATGGTGGCTTGTACGGAGGGTTGTTTCTGATCTCTGATAACAAATTATTTTTAAGTTTTATCTTTAAAAAAGCCGTGTCTCCACCATCAAGCATGATCTAATTGATGGCTCTTCACCCGAGCTATGGTTCGGCATCGGAGTTTCCGCTGCAGAAGACTCTTACGCAGCACAGCCATGTCTAGAAGTTCCCAATCCTCTTTATATGCTTTGCAGAGACCGTATATTGGTCGCGGATGTTTCCTAGTGCCCTTTTGAGGAGTCCAAAATGACACAAAGTCCATCGGTTGATGAAATCAGGAGGACTTCACTGGGATCTTGTGAATGGAATAGCCATGTATTTCAGTTTCCTCCTCCATTCCTCCAGGACTGTCAGGATTGAACCCGAAGTGGGAATGGAGGCCTTGTCTTGGTGCACCCAGACTTGGTTTTTGTCCTGTACCAGAGAGAGCTGGCATTTCAGTTGGTAAATTGGGGTGAGAACTTCTTCCTGGTAGTACTGGGAGGTGATTTTGGCCTTTTTAGCTACTCTACGAATTGTCAGTTTTTCATTGTAGCAATATCCCGCGATGACCATACATCCCTTGGAGAAACTTTCTCTGCATTCGGCATACCACGTTTGAAATTTTTTTCACCCCTTTCTCTATAGTAAATTGCCCGGGGTTTGTTGCAGTCTCCTAGATAAACATATACTTCATCACGTGCGACCAAAAATTTCCATTTTTCTCTTGCCAGGTGCTTTTCATAGTCTCCTGCTGTTGGTGCGGCATTCGGCAATGTGACGTGGCAACAATTTATGAACCCTACTTTTGTGGCGCTTCTCCAGGTTTAAATCTTTGTTTATTATGGTGTTTACAGTTTTAAGAGATATTCCCTATCTGTTCGCAATCACCCTTTGTGTGGCAGGGTTACCACCAGAGGTAAGGACCTTGACCTTTCTGATTAATCTGGGGTGCGGGTGGATTTGCCCGTTTGTTTTCCTTTTGGAATTAATCCCAAGCGACCCTTTCCCTTTTTTTATTAAGCACTGAGCTAATTCCACAACTTGACACCATAAAATTACGTTTTTGCAAGCCTCAATAATCGCGGAATAACTATAATTAGCGTCGGAAAGGGCAGTAATGTACCCTTCCCAAAATGGGTTTATCTGATTAGGTATTGTGAGAGCAACACACGTGCGAGTATAACAAAAGCGGCACACTGACTGGTATGATCACCTCGCACGCTCCTGTCCTGATGACTCACATTCCAACGTCACAATCTACTTGGAAAATCGTTATCAGAGATCGGAAACAACTCTCCGTAGTTTCATTACCACCAGGACCCATCCATCGTATTCACCGTTTCACACTATTCATCAGTGTAATCAAGTTGTCTTGCATTACTAGAACTGTGTGAGGTAAACCGCCCTACTACTTACTGTGATGTAATACCCACCCCTCAGAGTCCAGTACTATCGAAACCGGAAGTTTATTCCCTCAAGGCCGTAAGCTCTCCGCACATCCCTTTCATCACGTAATGTTTTTCAATGTTTTTCTGTATAAATTATCTCCCTCAAATAATGCTAAATATTACTCTCCCATCTCATTCTTGTCCTGCCTACTAAGCCGCTTTCCCTCTGGTTTCCTACAAGAGTTTGCATGCACACCTTTTATTCCCCATTTATGCTATATGACGTGTCCATCGCAGTCTCTACATCTGGTTTCCCATAAAGATCATGTAGCTCGATGTCATATAACATTCTCCATTCACCTGTCTGTTCATCTCTCTTTTGTCCAAAAATTTTCCTGACAATTTCAATCATATTCATTCGTTATCTTTTCTCCTCCTCCAAAGTTAGAGACTATGTTTCGCATCGTGCAATAAATTGAAAGAATAACAGTTTTGTATATTTTCAGTTTAACTTTTTTTTAGAGAAGTTGGTATGACAAGAGTTCCCGTAATGTATAATAGCATGCTTTTCCAGAACTGAGCCAATGTTCAATTTCCTTCTGCACCTCATTCCTATTTGTAATTATTGTTCCGGTGTATTTGAAAGCAGCCATTTCTTCAAAATTTCCCTCATTTGTCATTAACTGTTCATTTACAGTATATAATGTATATCTAGGTGTAACTATACATTTAGTTTATTGATGTTTACTTCCAACCCCTGTTTCTTAGTTTTATTTAATAAAGTGCGTGTGCTTATGTGTGTGTGTGTGTGTGTGTGTGTGTGTATGTCCCTTAATATTCCTCACTATCGCCTAATACTACATCGTCAGCATATAAGCTACCAACAGCTTATTAATACCATTGAGTTGTTCGGCTTCTTTATCATAAGTAATGCCACGAGTGATTTCCAAATTATCGATAAATTCACGACTCACGAAGTGAGGAGTGAATTTATCTAGAGAATTTGGAAATCAAGAGTGGCATTTGTTAGGACTATTTAACGAATAATATTAAGTTGTTCACTCACAAATCATTATTTAACTATAGTTATTTTAAAATATTTATATATTTAATGTAAACGGCGATGTTTTGAAAACAAATGAGAAACGATAGGGTACGCTTCATCTGCTTATTTTGTTTATCACTGCAACAACCAGATCATACTATTTATTGCCAAAGGAACGCAATATTGTAAGAATGCTCTCTAGTGGAGAAAAAATGAAACACATCAAACAGTATATTAATTCATTTCTGATGTCGTATGATGTGAATATGACAATTATATTTTTCTGGATTGTTACCTGGGAAAAAATACATTTAAGAAAGTGCAAACAGTGGTTTCTTTTTTTGGTGGTATAATCAATTACTACAAATGTTTTTATATTAACTCCCGCATGCGTCATGTGTTGACATTCATGCACTATATATACAATCTGGTAGCCGTATTTCTCACAGGCTCAGTTACTGCAAAATAATGGTCAGACCTGTTCAGAATATTAAAAAGGAGGAGCTTTCTTTAATATGGTAATTATAACACTGATAAATATTTCGTGAAACACGACTCTGATTGGTTGTAAAACAGAAATCATTGAAACGTGATTGGTCATTGACTCCCATTTGGAGCATGAGTTAAATAGTCATGTAAAGATTTGATGGAATGTTCTAGTACAAAATTAAATAGCAAAGTCACTCTAAACTTAAATCAGTTACTGTGGCTATATTTATGTTTTGTAATTTATGTTTCAGCTGGAGTACCGACGATCAGAGACAACTTGCCACATCCTGTACACGTGTATGAAGGTGACGATGCTCTTATCACTTGCGTCGTGAGGGATGTCGGGAAAAACACCGTCATGTGGAAGAAAGAGGACTCTGAGAGGCACAGCCGGAGGGTGCTCACCGCTGGGGAATCTAGAGTTACCGCCGATAAGCGTTTTGACGTCCTGCACGATGCAGGTATGTACTTTCCATACTCATTAATCTCGATTTAGTTGTGTTTTTATGTAGTATGTGCTGTTTTGTATGGCATGTCCGTGTATGTCCTAGCATGACCTCTTATTTTTTTTTTTTCAGAACAGGTGAGCCATCTAATGTGAGAAAGACAAATGCTACATTAACATTTTTTTTATGTTTATAACTGTTAATTATGTTTTATTTATTTTATTTAGCCTAATGGAGTTAAGGTCAGGTGGCGCTCCCTCCTCTCACCAGGAGAAACATAATATGTTAGATTGTATTGCAGCAATCTGAATAATATTGGATACTAAACATTTCTGTCCAAACTGAACAATTGTAAAAATAGGCCTAATAACTGAATCAAGTTAATCATTAAAACTAACAATAAAATATACACAAAGCAAGAACATATGTCATGAAAAAATACAACGAAAATAATGTAATGAATTAATCTAACACTTATATATGCAAGGTATTAAATTGAAATATTGATAAATCGTAATACCACTTTGATTAACTAATTAACTCACTGGCACTATTGAACCTATAGGTTCATGACCGCACGGACATAAACTCTCCATACATCCCTATCCTGAGCTAATGTTTTCCAATCATTCCCTTTATAATCTACTTCCCTCAAATCGTAGTTAATGTTATTCTTCCACCTCATTCTTGGTCTACCAACTGGGCATTTTCCCCCTGGTTTTCCTACAAGAAGCTTCCATGCACGTCTTTCATTCCCATTCGTGCCACATGTCCTGCCCATCGCTGTCTACGAGACTTGACTGTTCTTCTTATATCTGACTTCCTATAAAGACCATGTAGTTCACTGCTATGTAGTCTTCTCCATTCACCTGTCTGTTCATCTCTCTTTGGTCCAAACATTTTCCTAACAACCTTATTCTCAACCATTTTGATTAGCAAAAGAAAATAAAAAATAATGCTATTAGTGAGATATTTCTGTTAGTTAATAAAAATTCTTTAGTTTGTTTCTTGCGTTCTTAAAAATGGCCTCGAGAGCTATGTCGGCGGTAGCATTTACTACCTATAGAGTTACCCATGCCGGACAGGTCAAAGACGATAAACCAGACGAAAAAAGTACCTTTCTCGAAACAGTGGCCATCTTTCACAGTAAAAATATAGCCTAACCGTCAAGAAATATGGACTTGGGTTCTACTGGGGTAAATATCCTGAGATAAAGAATCCCCATTCGGAACTCCGGGCGAAGATTACTGTACTTAAGGAAATTCATGTCAGTTGAAAAATATTAACTCAGGTTATAGATGTATGGAGAGCTTATGTCTGCGCGGCCATAAATCTGCGGGTTTGACAGTGTCAATTAATTAGTTAGTTAGCTAGTTATTCCTACGTGTGAGCATATACGAGTATTTAGTTTTGTTGATATTTACTCCCAGCCTCAATTCCATAGTTCACTCTACTATATTTTAATAATTCTTATAGTCCGGTTTTAACTAACCTACTCAATCACAGGCGCTTATCGAACCCATAGGTTCATGATCGCGTGAACATAAGCTCTCCATACATCCTGAGTTAATTTCTTCCAATCATTCCCCCAAATCATGGTTAATATTATTCTCCCACCTCACTCTTGCCCTATCTACTTGACGCTTTCAGTTTTCCAACAGGGAGACATATTTCCTTCAAATCATGGTTAATGTTTTTCTGCCACATCACTCTTGGCCTACCTACCGGACGCTTTCCGTCTAGTTTTCCAATAAGCAATTTCCATGCTCTTCTTCCATTCTCATTCCTGTCACATGTCCTCCTCATCGCAGTTTCCGAGACTTAACTCTACCTATTAGGCCTACGTCTGGTGTTCCATAAAGATCGTGTAGCCCACAGTCATGAAGTCTTCTTCCTTCGCCTGTCTCCAGAAATAGATCAAGAACTTAATTCTCAAATATTTGTAATATTTTCTCCTCCCGTGAAGTAAGAGTCCGTGTAGGTATAACTGGAGAATAACAGATTTATATATATTTTCAGGTTTTTTTTTTGGTTTTTTTTAGAGGAGTTGGGACGACAAGAGTCCGTGTAATGCATAATAGCAGGCATTTCCAGAATTTAGCCTATGTTTAATTTCTCTGTGCATCTCATCCCTGCTATTAAATATGGTTCCTAGTTAATAATTGGGTTTTAGCTTTTTAAATTTCATTTTTATTCCCCACACCTTTTTAATATCGGTATAACATTCATATCTCTAATCTCTTTTAAAATATTTTTAAAAATATTCCACCTTTCAATCTAAATTGGATTATTCATTCTTCAAATGGTATTAAAACTATTCTGTAATTATTTTTTTTATTTCAGAATACATGCAGAGATACATGAGTTTTATTAATACTTTTAGTCTTTCGATCTCTCCTATATGAAATGACGACGGAATTCCTTGAAATAATCAGTTCAGAGAGTGTTTTTCATATGGACGTACTCAAATTGCGGTCGGTCACTCGAAAATCTCCCGAGAGAGGGCAGTCTGCTCGTTAGGGATATATCCATCTTGTTAAACGCAATGGTCGTGCACACAAGAGGAGAATTTTGGGGTGAGAGGATATTACCTTCAACATTATTGCTGGTATTAATCGAAGAGCTCAGAGCCCTTTAACAGCCCCTGCGGGGGGAGTTCAAGTGATTGCTTCATATTTTATACTCTAATCCAATTAAATTTCCAACTCGATAAAGCTATAAGTCCCTGCAACAGCAGTAAAGTGTTTCAGTATACTTCGGCTCTGCCATCTGACGTTTGGAAATGACACTAATTATCTAATCTATTATTTCGTCTCATAAGGCAACAACACAATAATAATAATAATAATTATTATTATTATTATTATGATTAGTATTATTTCTATTTCGGAATTTATCCACAATACGATGGTTTGTTTAGCCCTCAAGAAATTCTCCATTTATAACTGTCCTGAACATCCTCATCCGTAAGTCCCAGTTCACTCATACTTCTTCCCACACCATCCATCCTACCTTCTTTAGATCTTCCCTTTCTTCTTTCCCCAATCTATTCTCCACTCCAAGATTTTCTTAATAATAATAATAATATAATAATAATAATAATAATAATAATATAATAATAATAATATAATTCTCCATGACTGGTACTTAAGACCCCGCAGGATATAGGCGTATGCTCTCCATACATCCCTTTCCTGAGATAATCTTTTCATATCATTCCCTTTACAATTGAGAGGTTCAGAACGAAAGTTGACCAAGTCCATATTTTACAACTTATATAAAGTTAAAGTAATACATTTAGTTGCAGATGAAGAATAAAATATTTATTCCAGTGAAAAAAAGAACAAATATAATACTTGGTTCACTATTGCTCTAAAGAGTGATTTATATTTTGAGCCCAAATTCACACAGGCCTAAAACTGGGATTTTTTATTTTTGGACTTGGTCCACTTTTGCTCTGAGCCACATAGTTCATTTACCTCTAACCATGGTTAATGTTATACCCTTGTTTCATTCTTGATCTACTTCTGGGCGTTTTCACTCTGGTTTTCTTGCAAGAAGTTTAGTGGCTCTCTTTGATCCTATTCGTGCCACATGCCCTACTCATCACAATCTACAAAATATTGTTCTAATTACATCTGGTTTTCAAAAATCATCAGTAGCTCGGATTTATAAAATACAGCATTATCCATTGACTTGTCTGTTCTCTCTTCAGTCCGAAAGTTTTCCTAACCCCTTTATTCTCAAATACTAGTAATATTTTTTCCTCTCTTTAAAGTAAAAACATTACATTTTCTTTGTAAAAATATTGAGTTTCAATCATAAATTTATTTAAGGATACCATGTTTCGCATTTATACAACTGGAAGAATCGCCATTTTATATTATTATTATATTATTATTATTATTACTATTTCATAATTTATTTAAATTAAATAAAATTATTTATCTATGCAAAAAACTATTACTGTAAACAAAGTAATGCAACCAGTAATTCCAAATGAGTTATCTTAGAAGTTAAAGCGATTATTAATAATAAATTATTAAATATTAAATAAACTAAGTTTAATGTATTACTAACAGTAGAAATAATGACTTTGGATTGGAATCCCCACGTAGTAGGGTTAGAGGAAGACCAAGAAACACATGGAAGTGAACAGTTATTGAAGAAATAGCTAAAGAAGGGAAAACATGGAATGAAGTAAAGAAATTAGCAAGAAATACAACCCCATGGCAATGCTTTTTGAATGCCCTATGATGCTCCTCATAAAGTGATACAGGAGACTAATTGATTGAGTCTATCATTATATGTCATTGTTGAATCAATGTTCTAACACCCTATATCTTGCAACTTACAATAAAGTTGATATTAAGCTGAAAGCTCCATAATATAAAATAATATTAATAAGTTTTTTTTTTTCAATCTATCTTGCCTGCAGCGTGAATCTTTTATTTCAGATAAAACAACTTATTTTCTCTTTGTGAATGTGTTCCTGATGCCAAAGTTATCTGTATGGCCAGTGAACCAGACTCAAAATATATTTATACCAGAATAAAGAAAAGAAATGATCCCATCGAAAATTGGCGGCTGTTATAAGATCTCCCCTTTCTCGGTAGCTTTGAAGGACCATACACAAAGCCTTAAGGATCTATTTTCTTAAAGCTGAAAGACGTTTGTGTGGTTGACTTGGTCCTTCATAACCTAAAACTACAAAGCACATATAAAAAACGAAAAGATAAAGAGGAAATATAAAGAAAAATGGCAAACGGGCGTTAAGTCGAATATTAGGACAATTTTTCTTCATTTTGTAACATGCGTTCGTCTTTTTTACTCTTTTATTTTTACGATCAAACAATGAAGTCTTCACTCGTATGCTAGAATATGGTTTCTCTTCATTGATTCGCAAACCCATATAAAACTCATTCCCGAAGCTCAAGTAAGCATGAAAGTATTTTGCGGCTATTGGATATCAAATTCTGTATCAATACTGACAGCTCCATATCAAGTTGGTAACAATGCGAGGAAGCTGTTACAAACTTTAGGAGGGAATTTATTACCGCATAGGAGAGACATTTTATGGCAAATATCAACAATGACTTTGCTATATTTTTATTTGCAAAGGATATAAATGGCATACGCTACACCGTGTCACACAAAATTTCTGACTTATTTTATTCATTGAAAATTATCAAAAAGTTTATAAATGTTATTATAATTTTAAAAACCAGCCTCATATACTGTGGTCAGAGAGCTTCTGAATACAGTTCATGAGGTCCCGGATTCGATTCCCGGTCAGAACACAGGAATGTTTCTTAGATGGAATTGTTTCTCTGGTTACCCATTGCCTGAAATTTAAGGTTACGTTTAGTTTAAGGACTCTCTTGACGCTTCGTTGTTGTTTATCGCCCATAATATAATCGAGTTAATTAACGCCGTCTTTCAGGTCCACAATCTTAGAAAAGGATTGCAATTCCACCAATGCCAGTACAATGCAAGTCCACAAATATATTATATACCGTATATATATTTTTTTGGCATTTCATAATTAAACAATATTTCAAAACTGCTAGAGAGAGCACATTTCGGATTTATGAATTGCAGTGCTATATAACTAACTATCGAACCCGTAGGTTCATGACCGTGCGGACATAAGCTATCCATACATCCCTATCCTGAGCTACTGTTTTCCAATCATCCCCTGTATAATCTACTTCCCTCAAATCATAGTTAATGTTACTATCCCACCTCATTCTTGGTCTACAAACTGGGCGTTTTCCTTCTGGTTTTCCTACAAGCAGCTTCCATGCACATCTTTCATTTCCCGTTTGTGCCACATGTCCTGCCCATCGCAATCTACGAGACTTAATTGTTATTATATCTGGTTTCCTATAAAGACCATGCACTTCACTGTTAGTAGTCTTCTCCATTCACCTGTCTGTTTATCTCTCTTAATGCAGTGGTAATATTAATTCCATTACATTAACTTGATTTAACCACCTCTCACCTTAAAGGTACTTTTTACATGCCACATGTCGTCCAGCCTTACACTGGCACGAGCTGTTGGGAGAGGGTACTTTAAACTATGGATCAAACATACTTTTTTGACCACACTAGGACGTACAGGATCTCCCTGAATAAGTGATATAAGTGATCAGCTCAATGTCAGGGCCTCGCTCTTTTGCTCTCTCTCGCTCTCTCTCACTCTCTCTCTCTCGCTCTCTCTCACTCTCTCTCTCTCTCTCTCTCTCTCTCTCTCTCTCTCACTCTCTCTCACTCTCTCTCTCTCTCTCTCTCTCTCTCACTCTCACTCTCATTCTCTCTCTCTCGCTCTCTCTCTCACTCTCTCACTCTCTATCACTCTCTCGCTCTCTCTCGCTCTCTCTCACACTCTCTCTCTCTCTCTCTCTCTCTCTCTCTCTCTCTCTCTCTCTCTCTCTCACACACACACACACACACACACACATATTCATACTATAGTTCGTCTGGCTTAACTTTGCAAGTAATTTGTAGAAAGAGACAGCTATGCTCAATAATTGCGTATTTTAGGCCGAAATGTGGGGAAGGTAACTTAAAATGTTCCTCTCTCACTCTCACCAGTGTTGTCTGTGTTTCTTCACCAGATGTTAATAGAAGTAAGGGGAAAACAAAAACTGACATAATGGTGGATTATTTATTTTGTAACCGGAAGAAGCAGTCAAGGATCTACCCTTATATCTCCATCTCTCTCTTTGCCAAGTTAAGCCAGATATACAATAAATATGGCGAATATGATGATGATGGTTATGACGACCAGGATGATGTTCGGAGATCGTTTATACCTTAAATATTCCTAACATTTTTATGACAGTTGAAGAAATATCACCCAGAAAAGTTGACCTAACATGTGACCGAACACGTATGAGGCAGCAATGCTACCACGAAACCACGACTTATAATAATAATAATAATAATAATAATAATAATAATAATAATAATAATAACATACAGTGAACTACATGGTCTGTATAGGAAGCCAGATATAATAACAGTTAAGTCTCGCAGACTACGATGGGCAGGACATGTGGCACGAATGGGGAATGAAATACGTGCATGGAACCTTCTTGTAGGAAAACCAGAGGCAAAACGCCCAGTTGGTAGACCAAGAAAGAGGTAGGAGAATAACATGAACTATGATTTGAGTGAAGTAGATTATACAGTGAATAATTGGAAAACATTAAGTCAGGATAGGGATGTGTGAAGAATTTATGTCCGCGCGGCCATGAACTTACGGGTTCTATAGTGCCAGTGATTTAGTTAGTTCAGTATATTATTATTATTATTATTATTATAGTTTATTTATCCTAATAGAGTCTCTTCCACTTCACCAGGTTTCAATTACACAGATATTAAGAATTATGAAATATATACTACTGTTAAATTAATAACAGATAATATATATATATATATATATATATATATATATATATATATATATACAGAATTTACAGTTATAAATATGATTTAATAGCTAACTCACTTGCACTATCGAACCCAGAGTTCATGGTCGCACGGACATAAGCTCACCGTACATCTCTATCCTGAGCTAATGTTTTCCAATAATCCCCTGTATAATCTACTTCCCTCAAATCAAGGCTAATTTTATTCTACCTTCTCATTCTTGGCTTGCCTACTGGGCGCTTTCTCTCTGGTTCTCGTACAAGTTTCCATGCCCATATTCCATTCCTTTTTCTTTCCATATGTCCTATCCATAGCAGTCTATGAGACTTAACTGTTCTTATTACATTTGGTTTTCCATAAAGATTATGTAGTTCAGTTATGAAATATTCTCTATTCACCTCTCTGTTCGCCTCTCATAGTATAAATTGATTTATTATTTTCTTTGTTTTATTTATTATATCATTAATATTTTTGTGGTAAGTCTGTTTTCTAGTAGATAGGAGCGATGGAAATTTGTATTTTTTTTTTTCATGGGTGCAAGCTGAATGACTTTATCCTTTCAGAATGCGCTAAAATAACAACTTATAGACGTTTCATTAGTATTCGAAATCATTCCATGTTATTGAATTATTTTTTCTTTGGATTTTTTATTAATAATGACTATGTTTCAGTATGTCATATAAAGAACATAATATTGTAAGAATAACAACATAGTTTAGAATTCCATCCGCAGCATTGTGATAACAATAGACGAGATGTAAAATTACTAGAGACATGTACAAGATATTGAATTGCGATATCTGGATCTGATGTATGGACATCTCGTTAACTAACAGCGCTAGTTTCGTTTCGTTTTGTGATTATTTTCGGACGACAAAAGCCGGTCGCATTCAAACAACATGCTTTTGTTTGGTTTATTTGTATCTTTGCTGTTTTGTTCTTTTGTTTGTTTTTGCTTACCTGTTTGAAATGGAATATTAACAAGCATGCCAACGTTGTACTCTTCAACTCATTGTTTTTAAATGAATAACTCCATTATATTAGTTCTGCTTATTAATTTAAACACATTACTGTAATGCGTATAAATACACCTACATAGAAACATAATTTGATAAATGAATATGTCCACATTTGTATTTGTGTTCTTGGAAAAACAAAGTAGTATTTGTTTTGAAAGCAGACTAAAATTTGGAGAGGAGTAATTGATAATTATTAACTAGGAGAACACATGCCTACCAGCAAGGACTGCTGTTTCAAACCCACGTTTCTAGAAATTAATTAATATAATGTTCATATTGTGAATAGTTTCGTGGATTCACAAAGTTAAATCATAAAAGAAATATTAATAACAGAAAAAAATTGAAAGTCGAAAGTATATTAAATGATATAACCAAATATCAACAAAATTGAAGTAAGCAGACTTACTCCCTATATTGATGACATTGTAGAAGATCATCAATGTGCATTTAGAAGAAACAGGTCTACAATAGATCAGATTTTTAGTATAAGACATATTTTAGGAAATAAATGGGAATATAATGGTACTGTACATCAACTATATATAGACTTCAAAAAAGCATATGATTCAATTAAGAGGAAGAAGTTATATAGTATCCTGCTGGAGTTCGGAATTCCTAAAAAGTTAGTTAGACTTATACGAATGTGTCTAAATGGCACAAAGAGTAGGGTGCGTGTAGGCAAACAGTTTTCGGACACTTTTGAAGTCCAGAATGGGCTGAAGCAAGGAGATGCACTATCTCCTCTACTATTTAATTTTGTACTAGAACATGCCATTAAATCTTTAGAGAATGAGGAAGGCTTACAACTCAAAGGTATTAATAAGCTGTTAGTTTATGCTGACGATGTAGTATTATTGACCGATAGCGAGGAGGCACTAAAGGACAACACGCACACACTACTGAGTAACACTAAGAAATTAGGACTGGAAGTAAATATCAATCAAACTAAATATATGGTCACACATAGAAATTAATTGTATAATGGTAATGGACAGCTAAAGACAAATAAGGGAAATTTTGAGGAAGTGGCTGAATTCAAATACCTAGGAACAATAATCACAAATAGGAATGAGATACACGAAGAAATTAAACATAGGCTCAATTCTGGAAATGCGTGCTATTATGCATTGCAGAGACTCTTGATGTCCCAACTCCTTTCAAAAAACGTTAAACTGGAAATATATAAAACTATTATTCTACCAGTTATATTATATGGGTGCGAAACATGGACTCTTATTTTAAGGGAGGAAAGGAGATTACAAGTATTTGAGAATAAAGTACTTAGGAAAAATTTTGGACCAAAGAGAGATGAACAGACAAGTGAATGGAGAAGACTACATAACAATAGACTACATGGTCTTTATAGGAAGCCAGATATAATAAGAACAGTTAAATCTCGTAGACTGCGATGGGCAGGATATGTTGCACGTATGGGGAATGAAAGACTTTCATGGAAGCTTCTTGTAGGAAAGCCAGAGGTAAAACGCCCAGTTGGTAGACCAAGAATGAGGTGGAGAATAACATTAACTATGATTTGAGGGAAGTAGATTATACAGGGAATGATTGGAAAGCATTAAGTCAGGATAGGGATGTATGGAGAGCTTATGTCCTCGCGGTCATCAACCTACGGGTTCAATAGTGCCAGTGAGTAAATAAGTATTGAAGAAAAAAACATGTTTTGAGGATGGAAAGGGAAAGATTACCCAAACTATATCTGCAAAAACAACTACAGGGAAAGAGAGATTTGGGAAGGCCAAGATGTAGATGGATTCACAAAGAAACCTTGAGTATACTACATGCGACAGATTCTACTAATATGTCCATGATGATAATGATGATAAATAGTTTTGTCTACCTATGCTCAAAAGTAAACTGTGAAAATAATATTAAAGTGGAAATTTATAACAAAATTTTGAAATTAATATAGAGTGTACCGTAGAATCATTACCACAATGCAACCTAAATATCTCCTAAACTAATAGCGACAGAATAGCCGCCTTAGATTTTTTATGTTAGAAAAACTTACCAAGTTTTAATAGATCCCCACATGTGTGCCTCTGATTGTCCGAATAATATCAAGGAGGTATTCTGTCTCTCTCCATGTGTTCCGCAGCATGACGGAAACACAAGCGTCTCTTATCCGCCTTTTGGAGGTTAGCCAGGTCCTGTACAGGAGTTCGGTAAACAATGCCTTTTACAAATTTCCAAAGAAATAAATGTAAGGGGGACAAATGTGGCGGCCTTGCAGACCATTTAATGGGACCTTATCCTCCGATGCACTTGTTTGGAAATTTCATGTTGAGGTTAGTCTTGAACTTCATTGGCGTAATGTGGAGGGGCTCCATCTTGCTGAAAGAAAAGGTCGTCCGTTATTTTCGGAACTGTATAGTCCTCCAGCATATCTAAGTATCGTCCCTGTCACTGTGCTTTCAGCAAAGAAGAAATGTTCCATCACAGTATCACAAGTCTAAGCACATCACACGTTAACTTTCGGGCTGTTAAGTTCATATTCCACTAGATCACGTGGGTTTTCTTCCCCCCAATTGTACAGTTACGACGGCGCATCTTACCACACGTGTGAAAGGTTGCTTCGTCTAAGAATGCGACATGGTTGAGGAAACCATTGTCTTCTTCATGCAAGCTAACATATTATTAATGAACTCGGTCCGTCTAGGTTTATCATTTCACTGCAGCTTTTACACAAGTTGGATTTTGTATGCTCTAAGTCGCAATATTTTATGAACATAAAACTTAGTTTTATTTGATTTTCATATTTATTTAACATATAATTCAGCGACAGCTGTTTCGATACACAGTACCTTCTTCGGCCATGTTAACAAATTATTCATAATTTGTTAACATGGCCGAAGAAGGTACTGTGTATCGAAACAGCTGTCACTGAATTATATGTTAAATAAATATGAAAATCAAATAAAACTAAGTTTTATTTTTATTTAATTAATGAATATGGATTTTCATCAAGTAAACACCAACTTAATTGATTATTTTATGAACAATTTATTTCGTAATGTCCAGCTCTAAACTGACTCATAGAATTGATTTCCTTGGACTGCGCTGAAATGCTTGTCTAACATATTTAACATTATCTGTGGACACTGCGTTTTGGCCGCTTCCCTTCTTCCTAAACACAGAAAATGTTTCCAACAGTTGATATCACTTCACAATGGTATGACACTGTGGAGCATCTGCACCATATTCCTACCTAAATATTCTTTACACAGTAATTCGAAACTTCAATTCGGCTAACCAATAATAATATGTCACTTTTCTGCTGTACGTTAAATTCCGCCATTTTAACTCTTACGTTGTTATCGTACACCCGCATGCGCACTAGAGTCATAATTTTCATTGTTTCCAAAGTTGGAGAGTTTCTACGTAAGGCAAGATGAAAAACATATTACTAAATTCACTGAGTGACGAGATTTTTATATTTATTTGTCGTGGTGATTCAACGGGCACATTGTACTCGGGCAAGCTTTTCGCATACAATAGTTAATACAACTAAAGGGAAAAATGTTAATCATCAATCCATCAGCAGACACAAATCTTCCTCTATTTGAAATCCCCGTGGCTGCTGGTAATGTACTTCAATTCACGTTACAACAGGTTTCTTCAACTCTGAAGACATTACACTGGGATTTATTCCGTGTCATATTAGCTAATTACGAACACAATATTGAAATTAATTTGCTCAGACAAGCTTTTCGAATACAATAAAAACCTAAAAACACTCATAACCTGAGTGCATTGTCCCCACAGGCGAATTTCGTAAGTTAGATGCTGGATATATGGGCACCTTTAAACATATTCCTCCGGGCCAACATCTCGTTGGGCGTACTCATTTATAATATATTGTTTTCAAGTCTTAGAAACGGACGCATAATACTGATGACTAGGGCTAGGATTTTTATGTTCTAAAAGTTAAGATTGCAACATAGTATAATGAGAAGTTAGACTTATGACTGTCTTTTGTTTTGCTTTCACATACAAACAGTTGAATAGTATAATGAGAAGTTAGACTTCTGTTTTTTTGTTTTGGTTTCATATACAAACAGTTGAAAAGTATAATGAGATGTTAGACTTCTGTCTTTTGTTTTGGTTTCACACGCCAACAATTGAATAATATATACTAACTGCATTGCAATCTTATCTTTTATTACATAAAAATCCTAGCCCTATTGATAACACATGCTTCAATACCGTCACATGGAAATTGATCTTTGGGCAACCGGAGAAGAGATGGATTGAAAATCCAGCTTTGATATCGAAACAGGCCATCAGACCTTATAATAATAATAATAATAATAATAATAATAATAATAATAATAATAATAATAATAATAATAATAATAATACTAATAATAATAATAATAATAATAATAATAATAATAATATATTTACTCTGGCAAAGTTAAGGACATAAGAGCTTATCTTCCACTCTCAACCATTACAAATGTACAAGAACAGATTTACAATTAAATAATAATAATAATAATAATAATAATATAATAATAATAATAATGTAAAATTATAATATATTAAAAATCATTAAAAATTGAATAATGTACATACATATTTATACGCTAAAAATGTGTTTATCCAATGCCACCAGGTTGTGTTTTATGACATTTCTGGCATTCTCTCCTGGCATTAGCGAAATTGTAATACTGTAAGGTGGAGTTATGTTACCCCAATGATATGATTGGTGTTGAATGATGAGGCGCCAGGTAATTCCTTAACCTAAACTTAACCTAAATTCCAGACCATGAGCAACCACAGGAATAATTTCCTTTAAAGAAAATTCCTATGGTCTGACAGGGAATCGAACTCGGGACCTCATGAACTGTAGTCAGAAACGCTTACCATAGTCCATGAGGCTGATAAAAACAATAATACAGTATAATAAATTAATGGGGAAACACCAATTATTACATGTAACTAACATTACACGTGAAACGAATATTCAAACCAAAAATAAAGCAATTATAATTTTAGATGTCTTTTAAATGATTCTAACGTCCGGCAGCCTCAGATTTCCTAAGGTATGAAATTCCAGTTGCGAGAAGTGGAGATTGTATAGGAAGTGGAGTGATGGGATGTCCTATGTTGCTGTATATTAAGCAAGAGATTATGGTGTGATCGGTTGTTTAAATTACGATTGGAGGATAGACACAGGAAACGAGAGGCTAAATAATTTGGAGTGGAACTATATAGAATCTGAAATAAGAGAACTAGACAGTGTGATGTTCTCCTATCTTGGAGATGGAGCCATGACAATTCGTAGAAAAATGGAGAAATGTCTTATTTTCGGACATTGAATATGAATCTGATACTCACTGTAGTCTGTCTAACAGTCGGTTATGATAAACAAAATGCGGCATCACTAAGATCTGGACTAAAATTATTTTAACAGTTGTAAGAATAAAGTTCATGAAACTCTTTACATAATACATTATAGAGGAAGATCTTTTTATATTTCTGTTTTATTGGAATGTATACCAATAATCTAGATAAAATTCCGTATACTTTTATAGAATGTGATGATGATCATGACTAGGGGAGGATTCCAATGACATGCCTTTTTTTAGCCTTTATTTTGAGTTTCGAGTAAGTAAATGGCACTTGTATGGGTTTTCAGATGAAATTTTAATTATTTTATCGTCTTAAAAGCCATACTTTTAGTTACCGGTATATTATTTTGTTTTAGTTTCTGTAATGAAGTTATGTTTAGTGATATTTCGGAAATGTTTATAAGTCGCCAGTCAAGATCATAAATAACAGTCCCAAATGACATGGTCCCTTGTTCGAAGGTCGCATTTATTCTTGAAAATTCTTGAAAGACCATACCATTACAACCTCCGCTTTCAATGTATGATTAAAGGTTGGAAAATGTAGGCCTATATGAATGAACAGTTATTAAAAAAATGTTGAAGGAATTAATTAAATTATAAGTTCATTTTTTTGTTGTCTTTTTGGGTTATATTTAAACTTTTTAGGTTATAATATTAAAAGATTCCGGGCTATGTCGCCGTGTCTATTACTGGTGTTTCTCCCAGACGTATCTCCCTCAACTGCGGAGGGCATATTCAGTGGCGAGTGCTTCTAGGCGTTGTTTCCTTGTCGTAGACTCGACGTTGAGGGACAAACGTCTGGAAGAAACACCAGTTGTAGACCACGGCCACATAGCCCAGAATCTTTTAATACTATGATTACCGACCGTGAAAGCCTGCATTCCAAGTTTTAGGTTATAAGTCCATGCGTACTTTCTTAATTCTTCAAAGAAATATCTCCCTTAATGATGATTATGATAATTAAGAAGAAACGACAAATGGTTTTGCAGAGAATATTAAAGTCAGAATTGAATGGAGGAAATGGATTGAGGCATTCCTAACTCTGTAATGACGGAAGGGAAAATACGAAGAAAATAAATTCAGTAATTGACAGAAATTATATTTATAGCCTACTTATTTATGTATCTATTTATTTTGTAAAAGAAAAGCATGAGATAGTAATTAGATTGGAAGTACTGAATGGCGCTACATTGTTAAACACGACTGTCAGCTGTTGACAGCGATCACGTGACACAATCTGGATGCATTGAAATACGTAACAAGATTAAGCGAGCTCAAGAGACGAGATTAAAATTGCAAATTTGACAAATTAAATGAATTCCCAGTAGTTAATGCTACTGCACTCAGAGAGGCTTAGCTCGATAACTATCGATTTTAACAATGTGTTTGGAAATCATTTCATTATTCTCATTTCCAACGTAAAATTATTATTGTAACCTAATTAATAATTAAAATATTCACGAACTTCAATTTATTTCAATAAAGCTGTTTAAAAATAGAATATTATAATAATGTACAATGTTTTTAGTAGTTACGTATTATATCAACAATAATGGGACGCGTCATTATTTAATATTTTGAGACAAATGCTTAAAAAATCAGTAATAGAGTCCGTAGTTTTCTCTTACCCAGCGATCCTGGATTCCATCCCCGGTGGGGACAAGTTTGTTGATTATGGATATTTCGGGGTTTTCCTTACCAATAAGACAAATGTCAGGAAACTTTAAGGCCCAAATGGTTTCCGATTATAACCTATCATAATTATGGATTTTTCTTCACCTATAGGACAAATATCAGACAATTTAAGGCCCTATCAATTTCCGAATTTAATCTGGCCATCCTAATCTTCCATGTCATTTGCCTAGTTTAGTATGAATGCCATAGTTAGTCCAAAAATATTCAAGAATAAAAGTGTATAAAACACTGGCTCTTCCAACTCTTTTGTATGGTAGCGAAGTATGGACATTGAAACAGAAGAATATACAGAGACATAGGTCTGCTGAAATGAGACACCTTCGGAAGACTGCAGGATACACACTACTAGATGACAAAAAGAATGAAGGCATCTTAGAATAATTACACATGGAACCTTTAGAAAACAAAATTTCTGATTATAAGTCAAGATGGATGCAACATGTTCATCGAATGGAAGAGAACAGGATACCCAAACAAATGTTATCAATCTGCAGGAAGAAGAAGACCAGGACGTCCACTCAAAAGAATCTCAAAACGTTCACCACCGACTCGGGGAGACAGATTCCTTACATTCATGGCATCATGTAGGCCGGCCACGTATGATTCGGACAATCACTATGGAAGAGGAAATTCTTGTTCGCGTGGAAGAACATGCCTGTATTCAATGTGGTGGTAGGCATTTTGGACACCTAGTGTTGTAAAACCGGTGAATAAATTTACATTTGCTTAAGTCATCATCATCATAGTACATTCACGAATTTAGGCCCTTTGTTGACCTGTTTCGGCCTCAAGAGAAATACCATCCAGAAGTCTTTTGAGTGGACGTCCTGGTCTTCTTCTTCCTGCAGGTTGATATCTTAACATTTGTTTGGATATTCTGTGATCTTCCATTCGATGAACATGTTGCATCCATCTTGACTTATAATCAGAAATTTTGTTTTCTAAAGATTCCGTGTGTAATTCTTCTAAGATGTCTTCATTTTTTTTTGTGATCTAGTAGTGGGTATCCTGCAGTCCTCCGAAGATAAGGGGTAGTGACGTGTGTATAACCTCTCCTACCCAATTCTCATCCTCACCTTCTCGTGGTACAACCCTTTTTCACAAGTTTTCACCGAGTTACGGCGGTATAACCGCTCCATCAGGTACTGAGTAAATGCGGTATCCTAATGTCTGTCCAGAGACTAAAAGGTAGCAGCCCTACCACTGGACTACTTAGCGTCGGGCCAGTAACCTGTCCTAAGGAACTTCAAAACTACTTTCAAGTCTCAACACGAAAAAAATCCAGAAGGAATTTGCTTAAGTGTGTGCACAAAATAATTTCTTGCCCATTCAGTCATTCCTGGGCTTGTACTGACCCAGGATTACTTTCCAGACCTTAAGTTACTAATCAAATGTCGTTTTATTTGGACCCCTCTATAAGCTCCTGAAATTTTGAATCACTCTGTGTAATAAAGTCTTGTACCTGAAATGGTTGTTCCGGCGAAAGTTTGGAGTATATCCTGGATAGTCAAACCCACTATTTGGTTGTGCTCAGAACCGCCTCACGGCTACACACTGGTGTGTGTTCGTTTCAGTTCCACCCATTGCATTTGTTTTTGGTTCCTCAGAAAGTCAGTATGTGCGGTTAATGTACATTTCCTATTGACTCACCACTTTGATAGACCACGTTAAGTAGGCGATGTTCACTTGTATTGCGAACAGAGAGGAGTGTATGTTACCCTAAGTGTTTATGTACTGCTACGTTGTCTAAAGATGATTATTAAGAGAAGGGAGAAAAAACTAATAATAATAATAATAATAATAATAATAATAATAATAATAATACTTTATTTATTCTGGCAGAGTTAAGGCCATAAGGCCCTCTCTTCCACTCAACCAGCACAAATACAAATAAATATTCGACAAATATAGATATACACTATACTAATTATAAACAGTTAAAGATGCAATAAATGTAGCAATGTAAATGTCATGTACAAACAACATTTTATAGGGTAATAACAATAATGATACGATAATAATAATAATAATAATAATAATAATATAAATGTGATACATTATACGGGAAACGCCAATTAATATATATATCTTACACTGGCTATTTAACTCATGCCCCAAATGGGAGTCAATGACCAATCACGTTTCAATGATTTCTGTTTTACAACCAATCAGAGTCGTGTTTCACGAAATATTTATCAGTGTTAGGATTATCATATATTAAACAAAGCTCCTCCTTTTTAATATTCTGAACAGGTCTGACCGTTATTTTGCAGTGACTGAGCCTATAACAAATACGGCTACCAGATTGTATATAATAGTGCTTACATGTCAACATTTGTAGCAATTGATTATACCACCAAAAAAAGAAACCACTGTTTGCACTTTCTTAAATGTATTTTTTCCCAGGTAATAATCGAGAAAAATATAATTGTCATATTTACATCATACGACATCAAAAATGAATTAATATACAGATTGATGTGTTTCATTTTTTCTCCACTAGAGAGCATTCTTACAATATTGCGTTCCTTTGGCAATAAATAGTATGATCTGGTTGCAGTGATAAACAAAAGAAGCAGTAGAAGCGTACCTATCGTTTCTCATTTGTTTTCAAACATCGCCGTTTACATTAAATATATAAATATTTTAAAATAACTATAGTTAAATAATGATTTGTGAGTAAACAGCTTAATTTTATTCGTTAAATAGTCCTAACAAATGCCACTCTTGATTTCCAAATTCTCTACATAAATTCACTCCTCACTTCGTGAGTCGTGAATTTATCGATAATTTGGAAATCACTCGTGGCATTACTTATGAATAATAATGAAGTCGAGTTTAGAGCAAATATAAATTTAGATTTCTTTTAAAAGATGCCAATGTCCGGCAGCCCCTTATTTCTTGTGGTAGGGAATTCCAGTTGCGAGAAGTGGAGATGGTATATGACATGGAGTGATGTGATGTCCTATGTTGCGGTATATTAAGTAAGAGACTATGTTGTGATCTTGTGTTTAAATTATGGTTTGAGGATAGATACTGGAAACGGGATGATAAATAATTGGGAATCGAGGTATGTAGGATCTTAAATAGGAGAATTAGACAGTGCGATTTTCTTCCCTCTTTTAGAGACTCAATGTCAGCGCATACTAACTAACAAACTAACTCACTGACAGCATTGAACCCGTAGGTTTATGGCCTCGCGGACAATACATCTCTATCCTGAGCTGATGTTTTCCAGTCATCCCCTGTATAATCTACTTCCCTCAAATCATGGTTAATATTATTCTCCCACCTCATTCTTGCCCTACTACTGGTAATTTTTAATAAAGTAATGGAAAATGTATCGGAAGATATTATTTAAATTTGTGTCAAATTATACTTACTTACTTACTCACGGGCACTATCGAACCCGTAGGTTCATGGCCGCACGGACATAAGCTCTCCATACATCCCTATCCTGAGCTAATGCTTTCCAATCATTCCCTGTATAATCTACTTCCCTCAAATCATAGTTAATGTTGTTCTCCCACCTCATTCTTGGTCTACCAACTGGGCGTTTTCCTTCTGGCTTTCCTACAAGAAGTTTCCATGCACGTCTTTCATTCCCCATACGTGCAACATAATTATAAGCCTACAATAATATGGAGTCCACCGCTGTGGTCTCGAGGTAGCATGCTGCCTTGTCATGCAGCGGGCCCGGGTTCGATCCCCGGTCGGGGCAGTTTTTCTGGGTGAGGTTTTTATCGGGGTTTTCCTCACCTGTAAGACAAATGTCAGAAAAACTTTAAGACCCAAAAGGCCCCCGAAATCATATGATCATCATCCTTATCATTATCATTATCATCCTCCTCCACCGTTCTGGAAAGCAACGGGAAGCTACCACACCTACAATTCCCTAGTAAAGCTGCAAGCATAGCATGAAAATGCTATGATTGAAATGAAGGACCTGCCTTCGGGCAGAATTACTATGGATGGATGAAATAATATGGTTACTCTTACGGTTATGCATGCTTTGATTTCACTGCAGTCCAACATTTTTAAATAAGCTGGCCTCATAATAGAGTTTTTTTTTCATTTTAACAAAAGAAAGATATATTCCATAAACGAACTAAATTGGGCCAATTTCCGAGCAATTCGCGTAGTGTATGCAGTTCCCGCGTGACGGACCTTTGTTTTTCGGAACCAAACTCGTAATATAGCAATTAATTTATAAAAAAAGTCGAGTTCATTAACCAGCAAAATCGGGCAATTAGGAGTGGGGATCCACCTGAAACCAAATATTTTATTTCCTGCATTTTCGATGTTTCCCAACAAAATTTTAGGTATAGCCTATTTCTGATATAAAGCAGGAAAGTTATTCTCGATAAATCAGCTAAATCCGAATTTTAGATTTGAAAGTCCGTAATTTAAAAATCGCCCTATTTGTCGCCATATTTGTTTACTCGCAACGCAACTGGATATGTAGATTTTATTGACAAATTCCATAAACCAACAAAATGTGACCATAAATTCGATATGCTGAGGAAGCAGCTAATTTTACGCAGTTCCTGTGTAAAGGGTTTTTTTTTTTTTTTTTTTTTGCGATAGTACATTTTGTCGTACTTACAGCAATGGCGATCATGATTGAAAGTTCAACTTTCTACATTTCGGGGTTGTCAACCTAAATAACTATAATGTAATAAAATAACTATACTGTGATATTACATATTACAAACCGCGTGTGGGAAGTAAAACCACTGTCCTCTATGTATACTACATACAATGTATATACAAAAAATACCCAATAGGTAGTGTTAATATACATTATACGAAACAAATTGCTGCATTTTAAATGAACTGAACTTTATTTGAAATAATATAAAACAATAAATACGTACTTGCCGTCATTTTATCACTAACTGGTCTCACGGTCTCCTGTAGTTTCAACTAATAAACATTGTCCACACTGTTAACGTTAGTCAATTGTTTATAATGAATGCAAATATTTCCAACAAATATGTTATTATTTTACTATTATGTATTATTTTAGTCCCACCGCTGTGGTCTCGAGGTAGCGTGCTGCCTTGTAACGCAGCGGGCCCGGGTTCGATCCCCGGTCGGGGCAGTTTTTCTGGGTGAGGTTTTTATCGAGGTTTTTCCTCACCTGTAAGACAAATGTCAGGAAAACTTTAAGGCCCAAACGGTCTCCGAAATCCTATGACCATCATCATCATCCTTATCATCATCATCATCATCCTTCACCTGTGTAGAAAGCAACGGGAAGCTACCATACCTACAATTCCCTAGTAAAGCTGCAAGCATAGCATGAAAATGCTATGATTGCAGTGAAGGACCTGCCCTCGGGCAGAATTACTATGGATGGATGTATTATTTTGAAAACACCTTCACGAAAAAAATAATGTACAACGCACGTTTGTTAAGTGTTTTACAGAATCTCGGAAATTAAAAACCTCTCTTCTGTAAAAAAAAACATATCCCAACCTCATATCGTAATATATTATTACGCACTCCCTGCGTGAAATATATTTTTATGATTTGTGTTTGGTTGCTATGGGGAACAATTTAATTCCTTACTTATTTAGTCATCGTCTGAATATGCATCTCACATACAGATGGCTGTGATTGCAACAACTAGCAAACATGTAAAAATTTGAGCTCACGATATTACATCTCATATTCCCTTAAGCATTAAATGTGCAAATCTTAATTTGTACACATGAAAACCAAGAACACATTTCCTGGGTCCCATAAGCAAATAAAATGTAATATCTTGCGGCTCCGTCATGCAAATGATTAATCACTCGCCCTCCATGTCTGGAATCTGAGTTCGCATCTCTGTGACTCCATTTGGGGTTCATGGGAGCCAGGACAGTTTGTTTTTCTCGGGTTTTCTTCCGTTTTTTCCTGGAATAATCTTAATTTCACCGTATCGTCCATTTATTTTAATTCCATTTCATATGTTCTTGTGCTTGGTGCAAGACAGGCCTGTCAGTCGCCATCCATGTACCTTTATTTATTTAGCCTGGTGGAGTTAAGGTCATATGGCCTTCTCTTCCATTCACCAAGACAAACATGTTACATTCGGATACAAAATCACAATAATATTAGATACTAAACTATTATCTGGTCAAAATTAACAATAATAATAAGACCTAGTGTCCCGCGCCGTATCCGAGCGGTTAAGGTAGGAAGCCTTGGTGCAGAGCTACGGGACTTGCGCTGGTTCGAGTCTCCATGGGGGAAGAAATTTTCTCATGGTATTTCGGCCAGTATGGGACCGGTGCCCACCCAGCATCGTGAGGCAATTGGGTAGCTACAATAAGTAGCGGCTCCAGGTTGAGGAACCAGCTATAACGGCTGGGGGACTCGACATGCTAACCACATGTCACCCCTACACATGGCTGTTGATCATCTACCTCTGTGATTGACACATGTGGATGTGAAGGGCCAGCAGCCGGCTGGTAAAAGGGCAACCGCTGAAAAGTGGAAAGACCAACAATCGGAATAAGACCTAGTAATACCATCCATCCGTCCATAGTAATCTGCCCGAAGGCAGGTCCTTAACTGCAATCATAGCATTTTCATGCTATGCTTGCAGCTTGACTGGGGAATTGTAGGTGTGGTAGCTTCCCGTTGCTTTCCACACCGGTGAAGGATGATGATGATGATGATGATGATGATGGCAATATGATTTCGGGGACCGTTTGGGCTTTAACGTTTTCCTGATATTTGTCTTACAAGTGGGGAAAAAACCCAATAAAATCTCACCCAGAAAAACTGCCCCGACCGAGGATTGAACCGGGCCCGCTGAGTGACAAGACAGCATGCTACCTCGAGACCACAGCGGTGGACAGTAATACAATAAAGTTGAAGATAATTAAAATTAAATCTAATAAAATAATATATACACATAATAAGAACAGCTCCAATATACTATACATAAAAAATACAAAGAAAGTAATAAATTGTAAAGAATTAATCTATTGTTTTTTTTATATGTTATAATTACATTTTTGACATTGAGCTATGCAAGCTTAATATGACATAATAAGAAAAATAAATGCTTGGACGGGATTTGAAGCCGGACCTCTGAATTGATACCCCAGTGGAGTAATCGGTACCGCACTGGGGTATCAATCCAGAAGTCAGGGTTCAAATCCCGTCCAAGCATTTATTTTTCTTATCTTCCTGAAGTGCAGTTAATTTCTCATAAATTAATGGAATATTTTCAATATATATATATATATATATATATATATATATATATATGAGATTAGGTAGGAATATTGTTATATCTTAATGCTATTTTTAGTAAATAAAGGAATATTAATTGTTAAAAAAATAATATTAATGAGATGTTCCTGTCAGTTTTAATTAAAACAATTCATATATCACAGATCTTCGTCCAATCTTAGCATTACGCCGGACATGAGTAGAGAGTTTACATTACAATAGACGTTTTATTTAGACTGACAAGTTCACGCCTTATGTTCTACCCAACCAGTAAATCAAATTATTGGTACAAAAAGGAACCATTTCTTTGATTGCTGTAAAAATGTATTTCGCAAATACTGTACAAATATAACATGAAAAGTTAACTCTACAGACCACCCTCATGAGTTAGTGGTCAGAGCTTCTGACTACAGTTCATCGGGTCTCGGGTTCGATACCGAATCAGACCACAATACTTTTTTTCGTAAAGAGAATTATTCCTGTGGCCCTCTATGGTCTGGATTTGGGTCGGATTTAGGTTTAAGGACTCTCCTGGCGCTTCATTATCATTATTCACACATCAAGTAATCGGAGTAATGTAACCCTGGCTGCCAGGCGATCCAACCTTAGAACTGGATTACAATTCGCCAGTGCCAGGAGAGAATATCAGAAATGTCATAAAGATACCTTGTGGCAGCGGTAAAATAAATTAATTCTTCAAGTTCCGACTGGCAACAGTGAAAATATATAATTAATAATGAAAGATGTTAAAGACAAATTAGGAGAAGATCAAAATGGATTCAGACCAGGAAGGTCATGTGTTGACAATATATTTGCAATACAACAGTTAATTGAAAAACGGACTGCAGTTGGAGAAGAAACCCATTTGACAATGATAGATTTAGAGAAAGCTTATGCCTCAATTCCGAGGAACAAATTATGGGAAGTATTGGAGAAATACAATATTGACAGAAACCTAATAGAAATTATTAAACAAACCTATAAAGATAACTCCGCTTATGTTAAAATGGGAAATATAATGTCTAATCCTATAAACACCTCAAAGGGATTGAAACAAGGGTGCAGTCTATCACCAATCTTATTTAATATTTATGTAGAATTTATATTAACGAAATGGAAACAAAGCTGCAAAGGTATGGGGATCCCAATAGGCAATAGATTTTTGCTGACATTACAATTTGCCGATGATCAACTGGTTTTAGCGCAAGACAATTTTGATATGGAATTCATGATAAAAAGGTTGAAAAGCACATATGAATCATGGGGTCTCACAGTAAATTTACAAAAAACAGAATATCTGGCAATAAATAGCAATGAAAGAGAAAACTTAGTATTGGAAGATGGAATCCAAATAAAGCAAGTGAAACAAACTAAATATTTGGGAATGATTATGGATAACATCGAAGGTATAGGCAAAGAGAACATAAAACATAGAATTGAATTGAGTAGCAAAATAATATCATCATTAAATTCCATATGGTGGGATAAGCATATTTGGAAAGACACAAAAAAATATATTGGTAAAACATTGGTGGAATCTGTTGCAATGTACGGAAGTGAGGTATGGACAATCAATAAGTACTACAAGAATAGACTAATAGCTCTAGAAATGGATTATTTACGAAGAAGTGCCAGAAAGTCTAAATTAGAACGTGTCACAAATAAGGAAATTAGAAACAAAATGGAAGCAGAAGAAAGCATAATTGAAAGAATTGAGGAAAAGGAATTAAAGTGGTTAGGACATGTTTTAAGAATGGAAGATGAGCGATGGCCGAAGCAACTATATGAATGGCATCCTAACAGAAAGAAGAAAAGAGGAAGTCCAAGGTTAACATGGAAGGAAAACATGAAGACAGTAATGCAAGCTAGAGGGCTAAGCATCGAAGATGCCCAAGACCGTAGGCTTTGGAGGTTTGGCACGGGAAGACGGCAGCAGCTGTAAAAACCCGAAGATAGAGATAGATAGATCCCTCTGTCTTTATAGCTTGGATGGAGCTACTCTGTTCCATTGTAGAACTAGTAAAGATTTACCAATTGCTTCTTTGGACAATCCACCCATATAAATTACTAATTTCAAAGGAATTTTACAGAACGTTCAAAATTCAAACAAAAATCTGTAAAATAATGTAGGCTTTCACCGCCGATGTCTTGATCCCTGTTTAGTTGGTCTTCTGGGTTGAATGGCCGGACCGAGAGCCACCTATAAATAGGCAGACCGTTTCCATCGTCCAACCAATCTGCATCTGGCAGGTGAGGGTATCTACTGCAGTAGTAGGCGAAATTTCGAGTTTCAATAAAACCAGACCACGGCCATTCAGCCCGGAAGACCAAGAGGATTAAAAAAATCTATTCAATGTATACCAAGACATTGACAGATCATAGGAAATAAACAGGCAGATATTTTAGCCAAAAAAGGCACTCCAGTTATCTGAACTCAAGTAGAAGACATTTCTTATAACATCCTTAAACGATACATGAGGAAAATATTGAATATCCACCATGTTATGCAACTCATAAACATAACATTACAAAAACAGTGGAACAGCTGATTTCAAGACCTACCTGATTGGCCCAGAAGAAATTCTGTAGCGTTTTCCGGCTTCACACAGACCATGACAGCCTATAGTAATTTCATTTCCTCCAGAAGTTTCAAGGATATATGAGTGGTCGGATATTCTCCGCTGGCAACCTTCCACACCTTACAACTTCTCACGTGACAGTCACATAAGCTGGGCTTCTTGCACAGTTGCTTTGATATCATATGAGTACGACTGCGCAGCTCCACGGAGTTCAGGGTGGGTATTTGTGTGTAGTGGGAGATATAGTGATTTGACCTTGAATCATCTGGAGAAAATTAAGTAATTATAACAAAACATCTCCCTAGGTTTCGGAGTACTGTACCATACACAATATACAACTCAATGGTATTAATGAGCGTTAGTTTATGATGATGATGTAGTACTACTGGCCGATAGCGAGGAGATACTAAAGGACAACACGCACACACTATTGAGTAACACTAAGAAATTAGGACTGGAAGTAAATATCAATAAAACTACATATATGGTTAGACGTAGAAATACATTATATAATGGAAATGGACAGCTAATGACAAATGAGGGAAATTTTGAGGAAGTGGATGAATTCAAATACCTAGGAACAATAATTACAAATAGGAATGATATGCACAAAGAAATTAAACGTAGACTCAATTCTGGAAATGCATGCTATTATGCATTGCAGAGACTTTTGATTTCCCAACTCCTTTCAAAAAACGTTAAACTGAAAATATATATAAAACTATTATTCTACCAGTTATATTATATGGGTGCGAAACATGGACTCTTACTTTAAGGGAGGAAAGGAGAATACGAGTATCTGAGAATAAAGTACTTAGGAAAATTTTTGGACCAAAGAGAGATGAACAGACAGGTGAATGAAGAAGACTACATAACAACGAAGTGCATGGTCTTTATAGGAAGCCAGATATAATAAGTACATTTAAGTCTCGTAGACTGCGATGGGCAGGATATGTTGCGCGTATGTAGGAAAACCAGAGGGAAAACGCCCAGTTGGTAGACCAAGAATGAGGTGGGAGAATAACATTAACTATGATTTGAGGGAAGTGGATTATACAGGGAATGATTGGAAAACATCATCTCAGGATAGGGATGTATGGAGAGCTTATGTCCATACGGCCATGAACCTACGGGTTCGATAGTACCAGTTAGTGAGTAAGTGCCATATGCAATAAAACATGTATTGGCAACGCCTTCAACAAAGCCCTAATTTGAATGTCACTAATGAACGCGATCGATGCTGAGAAGCAAGATGCAAAATGCGATACTAGTATGTGTTTCGTATTTAATTATTTATTTTGCATATATTTTGTACATTTTCAAATTTCCCATTGTATTTGAGGTGTTTTGTTACGGTAGATGATTGTTATCAATAAGCCATCCATTGGATATACATTTTTTTTTTATTTCGGAATTTATCCATAATACAATGGTTTTCCGTCACCTTCAATAAATTTGCTTTCTCCATTTGTAAGGTTCACTCATACTTCTTCTCACATTTTCCATCCAACCTTCTTTAGGCTTTTCTTTCTTCTTTTCCCATATATTATCCATTCCAAGTTCTTATTAGGGATTCTATCAGATGTCAACCTCTTGAGATGTCTTAGTCGTATTTCTTCAATTAAATGAATAAATAATAATCCTACTCTTACCTTAGTTTATTCTCTCCCTCTGTAGTTAATTTTGTGTGTCTCACGTCGCCTGGGCCATACATGGGCACGACTTGTCGGAAGAAGATTTATAACTCTGGCTAACACATAATTTGTTGTTCACACAAGACCTCCATGAATGATAAGTTTAATGCCAAGGCCACCTTCAAGTAAACACGGACATTTTAGCACATCTTCTTCTAGGCCCATGTTTTTCCTTTACAGAGATTTAGGCGCTCTCCCCCTATAGGGAAGAATTTGAACCATACTAATTAGTTACACTTGTTTTCGTATATATGTCATTTTGAGTGGTCTGTGGTCAGCGTTCCGCCTCATACTGACATCTAGGAAACCAAGGTAGTACTAGGACGGGAAAATTCGGTAAATTTTTCTTAGAGGTCTTTTTATTCAGGTTTAAGGATTTTTTACGAGCCTGAAAATCTTCAGACTCGGGACCCACGGCTTAAAGTCCCTCTCGGAGGACTTGCTCCTTGAATTTTTCCGTCCTAAAAAATCCATCGACCCCGGCCAGGTTTGAACCCGCGACCCTCGGGACCAGAGGCAAGGAGCATAACCACTAATCCACCGCGGCCGATTTTAGCACATTCAAGTACGATATATGTATCTAAGATAAGTGTACTCTGTTTAATCGTGAGTGTGACTACAGTGATGACGTCAACAAAATTAGGATCATCGCACTTAAGTTGATTTCTTGTATAGCGGGTGTACGTCCTCCTCAGCATACTCGATACCACGGTTTAACTCTATGGTTTATTATTCAATTTTTTAAAGGCAATGTCAATTGTTATACTGCTTCAAGTCACTTATTTCTTTCCGTAACAAGGAAGCTATCGGTATACTCACATCGGTACATAGGCCTACCTGAAAATGTGATGGTATCAAGCATGTTCTATACCGTGCGGCGAATAAGTGCAAGGTCTCAACTTATAGCGTGGAAAGTGTTGTGTCCGACCATTTGAAACGTCTCAATTGGACATCTCTTATTAGCTCCGCTTACCTGCTCAGTCGCTTACCTGTACGTGCGCAGTGCAGAAAGCAGGCCGTCAGGGATGAACTGTTCCTTCACCTACGTCCCGTGTAATATTTCCTATATGTTCCAACAGATTCTGGACTCATTTTCGGATACTTATAGTAGTTATACGCCGCAGGTACGTTTTGGGGCACTGGTTTTATATACAGCGTGGATGATATCCTCAAAGGTACAGGGATGTACCGATGTGATTATTCTAATAGCTTCCTTGTAAGGGCGCTTTCTCCGATCGGAGTTAAACTTAGTTGGGGTTATTTCTCGGTCAAAAGGAGTGGAATTACAAATCAAATATATGAAATAAATACAATTAATAAATCCGCGGGACCCCTGCAGGATAAGGACCTCCTACCACCAGCTCAGTAATATCACAGAATGTGCTAGTTCCTGCGATTGTTCGACGAACCGAAGGGAACTTTTCCATACTGCATTTAAAGCAGCAATAATCTTATATTCCAACATGTAAATATATTAAAGAGAGTAAATGGAGATAGGTAGGTCATAGTCTTTTGAAGGTTGATACATCCATTGAAAAACATATACAGAACTGGAACCCGTAAGGTAAAGAAAAAGAGAACTAAAAATGCGTGGAAAAGAACAATTATAGAGGAGGAAAAGATATGTGATAAAACATGGAATGAGATAAAAATGCCGCCAAGTAGCAGAGTCAGATGGAAATGTTCTGTTAATATCGAAACCGGAGGTACATACTCGCGCAAGCTCTCCGTTAATCCGTATCCTGAGCTAATGTATTCCAAATCATTCCTCGTATAATTTACCTCCGTCAAATCATGGTTGCTTTCATAAATTCTCCTTAAATGAAACGAGAAGGCATAGGCCTACAATTACTACTACTAAAACTGGAATTGAGTTTCTCCAAATTGGTTTAGCTCTTAAACGGAGATTGGAGTTAAATCCCCAAGATGGAAGGTTTAACATAGTATCCGTTAAAGCAAGTTTAATCAATTTTGCAGGAAGCTGTCCTAAGTAGACAGTTTCAACTGTCATTTGTCTGCCAAAATGTGTTTGTTTTATGTTTGCATGTTTAAGTGTATGTTATTGTCGTCATTTGATATAATAGTTTCTAAATAATTAGGCCTAAATTTCCGAAATTATTTAATTACTTTATTTTGTGTGTATGTATGTGTATTCTAATGCCACCCACTGTATGTTTCGTGCTTCAGTTTCCGCGTTGAGCAAACAGTTGGGGTTAATGTGATAAATTTCAATTTACGTACCACTTCGGCAGACTACTTTACGCAGAGGATGTAATCTTGTGTTACGTACAGATAGCAATAGGCTATAAAATGAGTTTATGTTTGTGTTTTTGTTTAGAATAGAAGGGTAAAATTGAAACCCGGTGCCGGCATGTAACTACTCCTGTCGAAAAGTTCCAATTGGGGGCGCCAGGCTTAAAGTCCTCATTCTTCGGACGAATTGCTGTTTAATAGTACCATATGCCTTCTCAATATATGTATGTGGAGGGATTTGCAATTTAATGCAGGAATCTGATGCACGGGATTTAAAATCTTGTAATTAATTTTAAATTAGAATGTTCAACCCCGTTGGGATCGAAACCCAGGCCCACTAGTGAGGAATCAGCCACGGCGGACACAATTAATTGTGTGTTCTAATGTCATCCACTGCATTTTATGTGCTTTGGGTTCTCCGCTGGGTAGGTGTATAGCATTAATGTGGTCTATTTTCTATTTACGCACCTCTTCGGCAGACCACTTTACGTAGACTATTTAACTCATGTCGCAAATGATAGTCAATGACCAATCACGTTTCAATGAATTCTGTTTTACACCAATGACAGTCGTGTTTCACCTCGCCCTTTATCGATTTCTCTTCATCAGCTCCTGCTTTTGCGATAAAGAAAGCTCCTCCTTTTTTAATATTCTGAACAGGTTAGACCAATATTTTTCTCCAACATATATATTGAATATAGCAAATAATGAATAGATTCAGTGATTTTACTGAGTTGTTTATTCAAAATATAAATGATTAACCTATAATGTTGATTATAATAGTTTGATGTGTTCCATTATTTCTCCACTAGAGTGCATTCTTACAATATTGTGATCCTATTTGGCAATAAATAATATGATCGAGTTGCAGTGAGTATACATAACCTCACATTTCTAATTTGTTTTCAAACATCGCCGTTTACATTAACTATATAAATATTTTAAAACACCGGTAACTATATTCAAATAATTATTTTTAGTAAAGAGATTAATTTTATTCGTTAAATAGTCCTAACAAATGCCACTCTTGATTTCCAAATCATCTAGATAAATTCACTCCTCACTTCGTGAGGAGTGAATTTATCTAGAGAATTTGGAAATCAATAGTGGCATTACTTATGATAATTTATTCTTGTATTGTGTACAGAGAGGAGTGTGGAATTGGTGTATGTTTATGTGTAGTGTAAAATGTGTTGTATGGGATATGATGATGAGAAGGGAGAAGGTGAAACCCAGTGCCGGCACGTAGCCTACTCGTGTCGAAAAGCTCCATGGGGGCCTCCAGGTTTAACGTGCCCATCCGTTGGACGAATCCCTATTTAACAGTACCATGTGAATTTCATATATAATATGTATTGTGGAGAGATTTGCAATGTAATACATAAATATGCTGCACAATCTAGCGTTTAAAAATTGTACACCATCACCCTTCCTCGCCCCGAGATTTTAGGGTGTTAATTGTAGCTTAATTTCGGTGGTAATTTTATTTTGATTTCGGTGATTTTTTTCTGCGAATAACAATAGACGCGTTAGCCTTTAGTATCTCTTCGCTATCGCCCAATAGTACTACATCATCAGCTGTATTAACTACTGTTATTACATCCAGGAATTCAGCTCTCATCATCGGCTCTACAATACGGATTTAATCGAGCCATAAACAACCAAATGAGGTGAAACTTGGAGAAGAAGGCTATATACGAGCCTACAATCCCTTATTATAAGGATAATTACCACCTGGCACAATACCCATCCAAGGTTTAGTTTTTTTTTTATAATGATAAATTACTGCATGCTCCATTGCATGGCGCAATACTACATGCATCTTTTGTCTGCACTATTTTAATCTATATTATGTTTTTATTTGATTAGAGAGTCAAAGTCTAAACTATTTACAAATTTCTGAAAATGTTTTAAATATTTGGTGACTAGTTCACTTTTATTTGTTGGCCACGTTCCGCCTGCCCTAGTAATATTTGTTTCTAGCACTTTCCTATCACTGTTTAGCACTTCGCATTCGTACAAAATGTGATCGACTGCCTGTGCGTTTCTGTTGCAGATGCAGGTCGGATCTTCTATTATCTTGAATCTTTGTAGATATGCACCGTGTCCTGTGGTTAGAACTGTGATGTTGTGTGTAAGGGTGATGTTTGACTTTAATCTATGATGTACACTAGGGAAGAATGATTTTGTAATAGCACCTTTTGTTGTAGTTTGCCACTCTGTTGCCCCATTTCTCTACACTATTGTCCATTAGAGCTCTGTTGACCGCACTTAGTGGTGTTCTGCTGAATGCGATTTCTTCTTCGCTGCTACTTGCTGCTTGTTTGGCCAGACTGTCCGCCATTTCATTGCCTTCATTTCCGTCGTGGGCTTTCACCCAAGTGAAGTGAAGTTCCCAATCTTGCTGCTGTAGATGCGTCGTAATCTTTCTGATTCCGTCAATCAGGCTGTTGTGCTTCTTGTTGTTACTTAGTAGGTCGAGGGTTATCTTACTGTCGGTGTGAATAGCTGCTGATTTTGATATTCCGCTGGTGCCAATTTCTTTTAATTTTTCCAAAGCTTTCAGGATGGCAAATTGCTCTGCTTGATTGCCAAGGTTTAGTTGTGGGCGTTAGAGACACAATCTAATATATAAAAATGAATGTTTGTTTCTTTGTTTGTTCGTACTTTATGCGTGGCCATACCGTTGATCCGTTTGTGATTGGGCTTTTTGAAAAATATTCAGGAGATTCCCGGGATGAACGTAGGCTATAAGAGAGTTACAATACTCAACTCCTACACCCTTAAAAATCGCCCCTTGTAGTGGAAAACATGAAAAAAGTATCTTTATGGATATTTAAATAGCTTACGCTGCCTAAACCATAACAAATACAAAAAATTAATGTACACAGAATTGGATATCTCAAAAAGCTCTAAACAAAGTCCGCGACAGCATGTGTTTATCTCTTACAGATAACTCACAATAACCATTTTTGTCTTTCATTGATGCCAAGAATATCGAGACAAGTACGTAGATTCCTGTGCAAGCATAGAAGCACATGGCGGGTATTCTTTTGCGGATAACTCACAATAAAGAATGTTGTCTTTTAGCTTATTTATGCCAAGAAGATAGAGATAAGTAGATTCCCGGGCAACACCGAGTAATCAGTGCGGGGAATCTTAAAATAATTACGATATACATTTATAATTATTTTTCCTTATACTTATTCCACTAAACATAAAAGCACATCAATGTTCATTTATTTCGGCGTAGCAGCGCACGCCGGGTATTAGCTAGTACCTAATAAAACAGAATGATTCCTGAAGCAACTGACAAAGATCTCATAGCACACGTTGTAATAATCGCGCTGAAGGGCTATATCTCCAAATCCTGGTTCTTGATTTTCCTTCTTCATTCAGAATTAGTTTTATGTTTTTATGGTTTGTCTTCTCAATTGTCAAATATGCTATTCTATTTGGTAGGCCCTTTTTGGGTAAGTTTGTTTCACGTGTTCTGATCACAAAATATACACTTTTATGTGTGAACCTCATACAGATGATGTATTATAATATCGTGGATATATAAATATATTTTTTAATTGGAGTTAGAAGAATCTATTTCTAAGTAAGACACATTCCATATGAAATTGTGAAAGATTTTAAGGCTCGTAAAAGAACATCAAGCCAGGAAAAGAGGCCTCTGGGCAAAATTTAATCCATTTTCCTCAATTCAAGGAATACTTTAGTTGCCTTACTAGATGTCTCATTGAGACAACATGCTGACCACAAGTTACTATGTACATCTATAAGAAAATAAACTTGGACCCTAATTATCGTTATTTGAGGGAACATTTTCTAATACTGTTATTTTAACACAGTTCAAATAATGGATCATATTATAATATTATAATGATATTGTGACATCTACCTGGCAGCGGACGAAACGAGAATTATAGATTGTATATGTGAAAAGAATTGTTAATCTTTGTGCTAGGTCTAGAATGGTGTAGTGGGCTGCACACTAGTCTGGAGAACTAGAAGTCGATTCTTGGTTCAGACATTAATTTTTCTTTTCACAATATCATTATAATATTTGAGGGAACGCAGTGATATAGTTCAGTTAGTGATGGTATAAAAGAACTCATATTTTTATAAGAGCTAATATCGTACTACTTTTGAAAAGGTCGTTAGTAGGTTGTTTGTGTCATATTAATTAGATATAGAGGTAATTTTTAATTAAAAAATCATCGATTTTATTAGTTGCGTTTTAATTAACGGCCTTGCATTTTCACAGGATACAGAATTCGTTATATTCATACCTACAGGCATTTGTCATAATTACGTTCGTCACTTGTTTCATTATGCATATAAAAATGAGCTTTTAGTATTTTCGTTTTATAAACTCTGGCATTAAAATAACGTAATTAAATTACTGTTATTAATTTTTATACATATATAATATTTATTTAATCATCTCTAATGGGTTACTTTCTGATGACCTCACTTTCAGTGACTTTACGAATTAAGTCAATACACTTTCCCACATACAGGTTGTCACTAAATACATAGACTTTTTCAAAGAGAAATGAAGGGTCCAGGGGAAAAAAACGATGAATGTCACAAAATCACAAAAACTGAGGTTTCATATTCTTAGTGTTTGTACTCTTCCCTAGTAACATTTAAAAGGTGAAAACCGTTTGAAGAAGCTATGGGTTACGTTTTATAAGGCTTTGAAAATAATGTGTACAGGGAAATGATATAGCGTTTCAAAACTTAAAATTCATTTATCTCAGTTTGAGTTTAATGTGATATTCATCGTTTTTCCCCTGGACCCTTCAAATGTATATTTCTCTCCCCCCTCTCTGTCTTTCATCCTGACACTATACAATTCGTAAGTCCATTGCTGGGGCGGACATATGCTTTCTCTCTCTCTCTCTCTCTCTCTCTCTCTCTCTCTCTCTCTCTCTCTCTCTCTCTCTATATATATATATATATAATATATATGTAATCATCCGGTATCATGGCAGCTGCCGCCGTCTTCCGGATATCAAACGCCATTCCTCTCTGTCCATCCATTGATCTTTCTCCAATCCTCTGATATTCATAGCTGCTTGTACCCCTTCTATCCAAGGTTTCTTCGGATATATATATATATACACACACACATCGAGACAGAGCAACTTAGTTTACAGTTGCTGCCGGAGATATTTCTCTTCGGATATATATATATATATATATATATATACACACACACATCGAGACAGAGCAACTTAGTTTACAGTTGCTGCCGGAGATATTTCTCAGGTCGGATCGTGGGAAATTGGCGTGCTGAGATTTTTAGGACGCATAGAGAGTGAAGTGAAAACATGAAAATTTTTAGGTAGGCCTACAGTAAGGAAATTGAGGTATAGCAAAATTGGAGATCAATAGGATATATAATTATATTATCAATAATAAGAATCTCAATATGTCTTTGTTTTTATCTTCAATTATATAATAAAATAAGTAGTCTTAATAAGTTGAATAGCCTGATAGTGCATTTGATGTCGGTAGGAAGGGGGGGGGGGTTATGAGCGCGTGCGTGTGTGTATGTATATTATGGGTGCGTTTTTTCTCTCTTTTTTTAATTTGATTTTTAGCAATTTTTTATTATTATTATACAAAATGAGAATTTTTTTAATCTAAACACATGGTCTTTTCATGGGTGAGCGTGGATGTGTATTTTTGTGTGTGTGGTGTACACATGGATTCTATAATATATATATATATATATATATATATTCATTGTTTTGATACATCTTTTATGTAGTTGTGTAGTCATGTATCCATCCATCCATAGTAATTCTGCCCGAAGGCAGGTCCTTCACTGCAATCATAGCATTTGCATGCTATGCTTGCAGCTTTACTAGGGAATTTAAGGTGTGGTAGCTTCCCGTTGCTTTCCACACCAGTGAAGGATGATAATGATAAGGATGATGATGATGGCCATATGATTTCGGGGACCGTTTGGGCCTTAAAGTTTCCCTGACATTTGTCTTACAGGTGAGGAAAAACCCCTATAAAAACCTCACCCAGAAAAACTGCCCCGACCGGGGATCGAACCCGGGCCCGCTGCGTGACAAGGCAGCACGCTACCTCGAGACCACAGCGGTGGTCGTAGTCATGTAGGTGCTTGTTTATAGTATGATTATTTTTATTTTTTTTTATTCATGAAAAAATAACGCACGTACGGCCAAGCAGGCCCGTGCAAAATGTAAATGCATATGTATTACCTTTCTTTTGAAAAGAAAGGCAATAAATTCCATTACTTACATCCCTATCCTGAGCTAATGTTTCCCAATCATCCTCTTATAATTCTATAATTGCCTCCTTCGTTAATATTATTGACCCATACCATTCTTGTCTACCTATTAGGCGCTTCACTCTGATTTTACTGCAAGGAGTTTCCAAACTCGTCTTCCTTTCCCCATTCGGCTACATTTCCTGCCCATTGCAGTCTACGGTTCTTAATTGTTCTTATTACAGATACTATTTCAAAAAGGTCATGTAGCTCAGACCATTGTAAGCAGGGTTTATCTGAAACCCGAATTAAAAATTCACTTTAACAACTGCCATGTTTGATTCGTCGCTGTGTATACCATACAATTTAGTTAACCTTAAATTGTATCATATAAGATACTTACTTGCTCACTGACACTATCGAACCCTTAGGTTCATGGCCGCGCGGACATAAGCTTTCCATACACACCTATCCTGAGCTAATGTTTTCCAATCATTCCCTGTATAATCTACTTCCTTCAAATCATAGTGAATGGTTATTCTCCCACCTCATTATTGGTCTACCAACTGGGCATTTTACCTCTGGTTTTCCTACAAGAAGCTTCCATGCAAGTCTTTCATTCCCCATACGTGCCACATGCCCTGCCCATCGCAGTCTACGAGACTTAACTGTTATTCTGTAAGATATATTAATTTAATTTATTTAATATTTTAATGAACTAATGGGAAAATGAATTAGTAAATATATTTTTTTTTCAAATTATACAACATACAAATAGGTAATAACTTACAGTTATGCATGATTAGTTTTTACTGCAGACCAACACTTTTGAATAAAGTGGCATCGGAAATTGCGTTTCTTTACTTTAACAAAATAAATAAATATTCCGTAAACCAGAAAGTTTGAACCATAAATTCGGCTTTCTGAGGAATTCGCTTAGTTTCCGCAGTTCCTGCGTGTCTGCTTTTTTATTGTGAACAGGTGAGATTATTTTATTGGGTTGATCAATAGTTGTCAACAATTGATTCCGCCAAGTTTTATTATAAAATTTCATTAAACAAATGGCTTTAAATATAACAAGTAACACACAAATCCCTTCAAATTACATCTATATTTATATAAAAATGAATGTATCCTATGTGTGTCTACATCCTTCATATACTTCTAAACCGTTCAACCGATCTTCGTGAAAATTAGTGTATGGGTTTCGGATGCGGCGAGTGTTTAGTCGTTATCTATTATGTTCTAAAACCATTAGTTGTAGGAGTTTGCCTGAAACGAAAATTTAAAAATCGCTTTAGCGATTGCAATTTTCGATGTTTCACAACAAAACTCAAAATATCTTATTAAAATAAACTGAGGCATGTACTGTCCAAAAACCAGCGAAATCCGACCATTAAAAGTAGGGATTTACTTCAAATCCGAAATTTAAAAAATGCCTATATAACTGGACCAATTTTGATTATTTTTTTTTGTATATGTTTTAGTGGGTCCCTAGATAGCTTAGATTCACAATTGGATCATCTGAAACAATTAGGAGTAGGATTTCACTTAAAGTTAAAAATTAAAAAATCGCTCTATCGGTCATAACTTCCGATGTTTCACAACGAAACTCAGCATGTCCTATTGAAATAAAGCGAAGTAGGTATTTTAAAAAATGAGCGATATCCGACAATTAGAAGTGGAAGTTCACTTGAAATTCGAAATTAAAAACTGCCTAAACGACTGCACCGATTTTGATAAAAAAAAATATTTGTTCGAGTCGGTCTCTGGATGTTTTAGATTCACAATTGGACCCTCTAAAACCACTAGGTGTAGGAGGGCACATCAAGTGAAAATTTAAAAGTCGCTCTAGTAGTCACAATTTTCGATGTTTCACAACGAAACTCAATATGTACTATTAAAGTAAACCGAGGTAAATATTATCCAAAAGTGAGCGAAATTAGACAATTAGAAGTGGAAGTTTATTATAAATCCGAAATTAAAAACTGCCTAAACGACTGGACCGATTTTGATGAAATTTTGTGTGTGTGTTTGTGTGGGTTTTTGATGGTTTGGATTCACAATTGGACCCGGTACGCGGCGCTGCGATCGGAATAGGAATTTGTATGTTAGATTTAGTAATCTGCATTACCGACATATTCCGCGTGACAAAAATGTGACATCATCACGCACGATTCTTGAATCACAACAGATGGCAGTGAGGAGTGTTCCAGCGAACTTATTAATTAGAGATTTTTAGGTAAAAAAGTAACTTATATTTTTATCGTCCGACATTGTTGTTATATTCTGCAATTTTGGGTGCTAGTTTCATTTGAAGTACTGGAATCTTCAGATGACAATGTGGCAAACGAAGAAGAAACTGATATAAATAAAGAATGGGAGGCTATAAGAGATACTATTAAATTATCAGCATCAGAAAGCATTGGTTGTTTAAAAAAGAGGCAAAACAAGAAATGGTTTGATGAGGAATGTGCCGACATTGTAAAGAAAAGAAAGCTAGCAAAAATAAATGGTTACACGAGCCAAACGAGGTAAATTTAGAGCAATTGGGTAGTGTTAGACGTGAAACCACCAAGTTACTAAAGAGTAAAAAGAGGGAATATTTGAGAGAGAAAATTAATGATCTTGAAATGAATGCAAAAAATAGGAACATTAGATAATTATATCAGGGAATTAGTATAGAGAAGAAGGGGTTTCAGGCTAGAACAAACATAATTCGGAATGAAAATGGGGATATGATTGCAGATTCTATGAGTATATTAAATAGATGGAAAGGTTACTTTAATCAGCTATTAAATGTACATACAGAACAGGACATTGAGGAGGATAAGTTACAGACAGCAGAAATGCTAGTCGCAGAGCCAAGTGCATTAGAGGTTGAATGGCGATTGAAAAATTGAAGATGTATAAAGCATCAGGTTCAGATGAGATCCCAGCAGAACTGATAAAATCAGGGGGAGAAAAATTGATGGACAAGATACGCTGGTTGCTTAGTATGATTTGGGGAAAAAGAAGCTCTTCCAGATGAATGGAAGGAATCAATTATCTTAACCAATTTATAAGAAAGGAGATAAAACTGATTGCAACAACTACAGGGGCATCTCATTACTTTCAACTTCGTACAAAATTCTAACAAATATATTAGTAAGCAGACTTACTCCCTATATTGATGACATTCTAGGAGATCATCAATGTGCATTTAGAAGAAACAGGTCTACAACAGATCAGATTTTCAGTATAAGACAAATTTTAGAGAAGAAATGGGAATATAATGGTACAGTACATCAACTATATGTAGACTTCAAAAAAGTATATGATTCAATTAAGAGGGAGAAGTTATATAGTATCCTGCTGGAGTTCGGTATTACTAAAAAGTTGGTTAGACTTATACGAATGTGTCTAAATGGCTCAAAGAGTAGGGTGCGTGTAGGCAAACAGTTTTCAGACACTTTTGAAATCCAGAATGGGTTGAAGCAAGGAGATGCACTATCTTCTCTACTATTTAATTTTGTACTAGAGCATGCCATTAAATCTTTAGAGAATGAGGAAGGCTTACAACTCAATGGTATTAATAAGCTGTTAGTTTATGCTGATGATGTAGTACTACTGGCCGATAGCGAGGAGATACTAAAGGCCAACACGCACACACTATTGAGTAACACTAAGAAATTAGGACTGGAAGTAAATATCAGTAAAACTAAATATATGGTCACACGTAGAAATTCAGTATATAATGGAAATGGACAGCTAATGACAAATGAGGGAAATTTTGAGGAAGTGGCTGAATTCAAATACCTAGGAACAATAATCACAAATAGGAATGAGATGCACAAAGAAATTAAACATAGGCTCAATTCTGAAAATGCATGCTATTATGCATTGCAGAGACTTTTGATGTCCCAACTCCTTTCAAAAAACGTTAAGCTGAAAATATATAAAACTATTATTCTACCAGTTATATTATATGGGTGCGAAACATGGACTCTTACTTTAAGGGAGGAAAGGAGATTACGAGTATTTGAGAATAAAGTTCTCAGGAAAATTTTTGGACCAAAGAGAGATGAACAGACAGGTGAATGGAGAAGACTGCATAACAATGAACTACATGGTCTTTATAGGAAGCCAGATATAATAAGAACAGTTAAGTCTCGTAGACTGCGATGGGCAGGACATGTTGCACGTATGGGGAATGAAAGACGTGCATGGAAGCTTCTTGTAGGAAAGCCAGAGGGAAAACGCCCAGTTGGTAGGCCAAGAATGAGGTGGGAGAACAACATTAACTATGATTTGAGGGAAGTAGATTATACAGGGAATGATTGGAAAGCATTAGCTCAGGATAGGGATGTATGGAGAGCTTTTCCGCGCGGCCATGAACCTTCGGGTTCGATAGTGCCAGTGAGTAAGTAAGTAAGTAAGTAAAGTAAAAATGAGCGGAGAAGGTGATTTTTCACGGTTCATCAGGGAACATTGTATCCAAGATGCAACTACTAATATACTTTCAGAAAAGTCAAGGAAAGTTTGTTTATGTGGTTGTACGAAACAATCATTAAAGTGTATTTTATGTTTTATTAAACCTGTATTTTACGTTTTGATAACGTATTTTGTGTTTTGTTAGAATATAATTTTTGTTGCCTAGTAACTACGAAATAAAGCGACACTGATTGTTATAATAGTAGATAAACATTGTTATTATATTCTGCAATTTGGGTGCTAGTTTCAATGTGAATTGAAAGAAAAAATAAGCAGAGATGATTTTCACGGTTCATCAGAAAGCATTTTAAGAGCAGTCCAAGATGCAACTATTAATATACTTCCAGAAAAGTCGAAGAGAGTTCATGTATGTGGTTATACGAAACCATCATTAAAGTGTATTTTATGTTTTGTTAAACCTGTATTTTATGTTTTGATAGCGTGTTTTGTGTTTTGTTAGAATATAAATTATAGGTTTTGTTGCCTAGTAACTACGAAATAAAGCGTTACTGGTTGTTATAATAGTAGATAAACATTGTTTTCTGCAATTTTGGGTGCTACTTTCAAATGTGAATTCAAAGTAAAAATGAGCAAAGAAGGTGATTTTCACGGTTCATCAGAAAACATTTTAAGAGCAGTCCAAGATGCAACTATTAATATACTTCCAGAAACGTCAGAGATAGTTTATTTATGTAGTTACACGAAATCATCATTAAAGTGTATGTTACGTTTTGTTGAACCTGTATGTTATGTTTTGATGTGTTTTGTTGGAATATAAAGTTTATTTTACGTTTTGTTGAACCTGTGTGTTATGTTTTGATAGTGTGTTTTGTTAGAATATAAAGTATAGGTTTTGTTGTCTAGTAATTACGAACTAAACTCATTGATTGTTTAATAGTAAATAATAATATTTTATGAATCACCTATTTTACAATTTTGTATTTTAATCATCTTTTATTTTTGTTCCTATTTTACAAATCATCTATAAAAATTCTCTCGTCACTTCATGACTCGAGATTTTAGCGATTATTTGGAAACCGCTCAAGACATGACTTATGATAAACATACGATATTGCAAGGAAAATGCAATAGCTCCTCAACAATAAATAGTAGAATGTGAAATGGGATCCTATATGCATCATTGCTTATTGTAGAATATGTATATTTGTAGATGTAGATGCTGTGTGAATAACTAGACATTTTTTTGCCAACAGTGTCTCCGGAAGACCAAGCGATGTCAGGCAAGTGACATATTGTTGTTTTAGGTGGCAGTCTTCTCCTTTTCTATCTAAAATGTAGAAAGCAAAACAATTGTTAGAACTGTTATTGAAATATTGTAATACAAGTAAATTGTATCAATTTGTGATGGAACTCGTAATTGGATCAAGACACGTTTGTTTTAAAATTACTTATTGTCCTAATTTCTGGATCACGTGGCCATCCTTATTTTAGGCTGGATGATTTATTTGGTTTAAATACAGAGCTTGGTGAGAGAATCCGAACAGGTCCAAAACACCATGAAAATACCTCTTTGGTTCAAAAAAGTCCTTCGTGGAAAAAAAAAAAATATTACACTGTTATGATTAGGGTTATGCAAAGCATTCAAGCCTGTCCATGGTCTAATATCTCACAGTTCACTCATCTCCCCAATATCACAAGAAAAGACGATATAAAACACATCGGAATGTTCACACATATAGGTCTGCATTTACAGATCTCAGAGACAAATACAGTGCATTTCGCTGTCGAGTCGCTTCATTGTACGGGGGCCGGCAATAGAAGCCGACGATAACCGAGCTTCCAGCACTGCGGCCGACTTGAATCCCCTTCGTGGAAGCACAGGAGTCATTCAGTCAGTCTCATATCGGTTTTGTTTCAGCATGATCGTCATTTGAAATGCTACGTCTAAATTGTTATTTTTGTATTAGTGCTACAAGTGTTATTCTGCTTGGTATTAGTGTTGTGCAATAGTTTACATAATGCCTCGATATACTTACAAATTACAACAAATAATTTTTATGTATGATTCGTATGTGTTAACAAATTCTTTCAGGGAAGTTGTAAGGCGATTTTGTAATTTAATATCCAGCTGTGCCTAGAGATACTGTAGAAAAAGTTGTCACTGAATTTAGGCAAACGGGGTCTATACTTGATAAGAAACAAAGGGTAAATGAACGTGTCCTTACTGAGAAGAAACTAGACGAAGTAGGAGAAAGATTAGTATATATTCCACAGATATCCCTCGTACATCGTCCAGAAGAAACTAAAATTTCGATGACCTCAACTACCAAACTCTAGAAATTGAAACCACAAAAGCTTGCTGTTCAGGAAACTAAATGACAAATCTTATTGTAATTCATATAACTAAATTAACTAATTCACTGGCACTATCTTACTCCGAGCTGCCCATACATTGAAGATTCTCTGTGTAAAAATAGAGATGAAAAATTAACTAAATGAGTTGAATATCGGTTGTTTTTATTATTAAATAATTGGCTCTATTTGGGAACACGATGTGTAAATGCACATTTCCACGGCCGTCGTGCAGCGGGGCGACTCGACAGCGAAAGGCACTTATATTCTCACACCCATCCCCTAAAATAAACGTAAAATTAATTCCATCCCTTTGTTCAGAAAGCAATTAGTAATGTATAAATTATATAATTAATATCAGATATTATTTTGACATTCTCAGATAAAAAATTCATTTAAAAAATTGTATTGCTGATAATTTTGACATATAAGAAACACTGATATTTTTCAATTCCATCACAGCTCAAAGTAGTAAGCGAAACCACTTTAATATATACATTAGTCTACTTTCTTATCAGCATGTTTTTCTCAAAACGCAGAAGACAAGTATTATGAAACAATGTTAAGTAAGTATAGTGCTATTCAGAAAGAAAGAACAGACTTCAAGTATTTATTTCTTCCAAACTACAAAAAATACAAACAATTCCAACGATCCTGGAAAGAGAAAAGTTCAAATTTCACTATTTTATGCATTCAATATGAGCACCATGTGTTACACAACAAATACCAAAACGGTGGCTCATTTCTTGCCACACACGAATCAGCTGGTCTCTAGTTATCGAATTCACAGAATCAACAATTCGATCTCGCAGATTTTCAAGAGTGTCAGGCGGGGGGGGGGATAAAAACACGGTCTTTTACGAATTCCCACAGATAAAAATCACACGGGGTTAGGTCTGTGACCTGGGAGGCCACCGGCGATGAAGTTGATTTTCTGCTCGTCTTCTTCGAATCCAACGTCGTATTGTGTCGCCATTTTGATACAAACAATCGACATGACAAGCAACAGCGCCAATGTGGCCGTGATCGTAACTTCAAAATTTTCTCTTTCCAGAAACGTTGGAATTGTGTTTCTATTTTTTGTAGTTTGGAAGAAATGTTTGAAGTCTGTTCCTTCTTTATGAATAGCCCTGTACTAAAAATAAATAATAATACTATTAAACGATCTTTCAGTCATGCATTTTTCTTGCATTTCAGTAATGAGAAATAGTAAATATTCTTCTTAAATAAATAAATTATTGCAATTGTTCAAACTATGTAATATTATTGTCCCATTCATTTAGTTTTTTTGGAATCAAACTCGGCGCATAGCAATTAATTTAAAAAGTAAGGTCGAGTTTATAAACCAGCAAAATCGAACCACTAGGAATGTGGTGTATACCCAGAGTGAAAATTTAAAAACCGTATAGCGGCCACAATTTTCGATTTTTAGAAACGAAACTCAGCATATGCCATTGAAATAAAACGAGAAAGATATCCTCCAACAATTAACGAGATCCACCCATTATGTGTGGGAGTTCGCCTGAAAACCGTAATTTGAAAATCGCGTAACTGCCTCCATGTTTTGTTTCCTCGGAACGTAACTGGGTATAAACTATTTAATTAACAAAATAAAGATTTCTGTAAATCAGCAAAATCAGACCATAAATTCGATTTGCTGAGAAATTCGCATAGTTTACGAAGTTCTTGAGGGACGGACTTTTTCTAGTTAATCACGGGTCGAATTAAATATTCAATATGATAATACGTTCAGCAGTTTTCTCGGAATTTGTTTAAATGAATAAAATGTAACTAATTTTATTATAGTGGCTATAATAACCGTTGTATGAACGTTAGAAGATTTAGCTTGTTAATTTTTATCCTATTCTAAACCATTTTTTGCTAATTAATTACGCTAAACAATTGCACAATACATAAAATAACATGCTTTACACATGCTAAAGTTCATTAAACGAACGAATCCGCTTGGGATATGTTGTATGTCATTTGTTAGGGAAATTTGGGAGGATTACTAACCTAATATCCTTTGTGAAGACTAGAATGACGTAATAATGAACGATATTGGAATGTAAACAAAATTATCTGTAACGTATTATCATGGTTTTAATTCAAAACCGTCAGCTGGAAGCTCGTTTAAATGGCAGAAAGTGTTTGAAGTTGATTTGCATAGTTTAACTGGCGACAAAAGGATTATCTGTCGTTACAAACAGTTCTTCACTTGTTTTGCTTGATGTTAACAGTATTGTTTGGTGTTGGTAAGCATGTTACATATATTCAAATGTTTGTTAACATGTTGCATGAGGTAATGCGGACTAACCCACTACATCATATAGTCACCACAAACTTTGTCATTCATACGATGTTATATAGGGTGCTGGTTTTATGAATTACTGGTATTGAATGTATACATGGGATAAAGGGCTTTCTACTCCTATAGGATGTATTGAAAAATTTAATTTGATTTAGCCTGATTGGCTGTAGAGTCAAAACTGATAAAATCCATAATAAAATTAGGTTGGGGTGAATAGTCACAAATTAAAATAATAAGTACCCTGGCAGATAACCGTCGTCCTCAACTAGATTCTTTATAACTTTTAAGAACTCCAGGCCTTTCGGAAACGGTTTTCATCTTCAACAGAAGGATATGAGCTATTTACTGTTGTTTTGCGATGCTTTTGGCGTCAGCGGCCTCGGTATTCCTCTTCCGAGCTGAATTCCAATTGTAATGTTAACATACCAGATGTATGGACTGCGTTTTCATTGGTCGAATAACTGTTTTACCTTTGGGTGTAAGAAAATGTAGTTCGCTTTCATACCTCGAAATAAATAAAATAAAAATATGTACTATCTAGCACGTGTCTATGCAAGTTATATAGGAGATTCTTAAATATATATACACCGGTACTTACAATTTAATAGATTGGTAAATAAGCGTTTCATTATTTTATTCTTACGCAAGCGCAATGCAGAATACGTTGGGATTTATATTATAAAATGGTCGCTTTCTGTAGAATTTCTTAAAAGACTGGAAAAGAAACTATTTAAAAAAATGTTAATGTTTTCAAACATTTTAGTGAAAAATGCCCCACATTAGCCAATGAGGATGTGGTGAAAATAACAGCAGAATTTACAGGTGAGTCAGAATGGAGAATAATTTCTATTCGTAATAAAATTACAAATAAAAGAGTCTATCGACATCATGGAAAATGCATAAACGTATGATTAGGTAGATCAATAAATATATATATTCGTAAACAAATAAGAAATGGAAGTTCCTAATTATTTGTATCATATATTTTATTCAGTCTTATTTCCCATTAAATTCGATGTTGCCTACAAAACAATATTTCTATAGACGACCGTTACATACACAATTCACTCATATGGCGGGTAAAAGTAGCACCAGGAGTCAGAGGAGTAATACCTTATACAAGTTTGTTCACAGTGCAACTCGAACTTAGCTCGGACATAGTATAACCAACGCTGGAAGGCCGCTGATGACACAAGCGTCGCCAAAAAAAAAAGTCCTGAAGATGAAAGGCGGTTTCCGAAATGTCTACAGTTCTTAAAAGTTTAAAACATTTTCAACCTAGTTAAGGCGATGGTACCTGCCAGGATATTTATCTTACTTTGTGACTATTTTATTATGAATATTATCAGAATTAAATCCTATAGAATGGTACTGTTATCGCTAGGGCCTGAATTTATGGTAAAATGTATTTTTTATTAAGTAATCTTAAACATAAGGAATGTTAATTAATCCATTTAGTTTATTTATTCAGCCTGGTGTAATTAAGGGACATGCAGTAGTCGCACCACCCGGAACCAGGTTAGAGATATTTTTTATAAATAGGGTACATTTGCTGGATTTTTTTTTTAAATTTTGCATGCTAAAACTTAACGTTCTGGATTTTCATTTGAAATCAGTGATATTGCTATAAAGTGTGTAAGTAATTATTTAAAATAGATTTTAACCCTTAAATTAGCAAACACCTGCTGCCGCTGCACCAATTTTCTCAAGTCAGTTATTTAAGAGTGGCGGACAGCCGTGAAAACGAAATTCTGCACAAGTGTTATTATTAAATAATATATTGTGTAATTTTACATAAATTTAAGTAATTTTTACACGATTCTTTTCTTTTGTTTTATTAAGTATATTAAATTTAATTAATTTATGTATCCTATAGGATAAATTTCCAATTTAAGGGCTAATAAAATTAAAGTACCGGGTATTTTGGAATTAAAAAAACATGATAACCTCTTAAATTATGTAAGTATAATTATATTTTTTAAATTGTCATTAATGAATTATTATAATTATTATAGAGGATGACCTAGCTAAAACGTGTGAAAACATTCATATTAATTTTACAAATGTTTTTTTAAGTCTACTTTAAAATATTATTTTTTTTAATTATGCATGAAGTTCTATGGAAATGTTTCTTCCAATGTAATTAATTTAGGTCAGCCTCTATAATATGCTAAGTTAAATATTTATGCAAAAATATCAAGCAAATCAGTCAAATATTTGTTTTGAGAAATTGTGTTTTTTATATTAAGAAATAGTTTTGAGATAAATAATTTTTTTTTAATTATCAAAAAATTGCTTATATTTCAATATCAAATGAAAGCCCAGAACTTAAAATTTTATCCACCAACCGGTACATGATTTACAAAAATGTATCTCTGAACCTGGCTCGGGCTGGTGTGACAACTGTATGATGTCCCGTAAGGCCTTGTTGCCTTCTCTTCCACTCACCAGGACAAACATATGAGTGGTTCAGAGCAAAAGTGGACTAAGTCCACTTATTAATATTTTGAGAAAGCTGATATAAAGTTAAAGTAATATATTTAATTGCAGATCAAGAATTAAACATTAATTTTCACAATGAAAAAGAACACATACAATACTTGGTTAACAATTATTGCTCTGAAGAATTATCGATATTTTAAACCAAAATTTACATAAAAGCACGATTTTCAATTTTTGGAGTTGGTCCACTTTTGCTCTGAGCTCCCATATGTTACGTTAAAATACAACAATCACTATAATTATAATATTAGGTATTATCGCCTCACTGTGATGGTTGTCCAGTGGCTCGCTTTGTTTCCCCGCAGCTGTTATTTATAATTAAATACAAAGATGCCGACTACCGCCACTATAATAATTCTGAATGTTAATCATTGTCAAGCATTATCGCCCGGCAACCGCTTTTTTACTATATGAAAATTTGACCAAACTAACAATAATAAGAGTAAGATCTAATGACATTCCATCCATAGTAATTCTGCCCGAGGGCAGGTCTTTCACTGCAATCATAATTTACTAGGGAATTATAGGTGTGGTAGTTTCCCGTTGCTTTCCACACCGGTGAAGGATGATAATGATGGCCGGGTGATTTTCGGGGATCATTGGGCCCTAAGGTTCCTGGCATGTGTCTTATAGGTGAGGAAAATTCCCGAAAAACCTCGCCCAGGAGCCGGTCCCGATCGGGAATCGAACCTGGGCCCGCTGCGTGACAAGGCAGCACGCTACCTCGAGACCGCAGCGGTGGACCTAAGTACATTAACAACACTATAAAATGTATAATATTTAAAATTAAATCAACAACAAAATATATACAAAGGAAGAACAGTCCCTATATAATAAACATGAAAAAAAAAGAACAGTTACAAACAATTATGTGGAAAATATTAGCGTATATAGTAAAACTCGCCATACTAATTCATGATTAAATTAATTAAATTTTGATGTACACTAAGTTGACTCATCTTAACCTAACGAAATAAATTGCATGCATATTATCCAGAGTCCGCTGTGGTCTCGAGGTAACGTGCTGCCTTGTCACGCAGCGGGCCCGGGTTCGATTCCCGGTCGGGACAGGCTCCTGGGTGAGGTTTTCCTTCAGGGTTTTTCCTCACCTGTAAGACAAATGTCAGGAAGCTTAGGGCCCAACGGTCCCCGAAAATCATCCGGCCATCATCATCAACCTTATCATTATCATCATCATCCTTCACAGGTGTGGAAAGCAACGGGAAAATATCTCACCTATAATCCCCTAGTAAAGCTGCAAAGCATAGCATGAAAATGCTATGATTACAGTGGAAGACCTGCCCTCGGGCAGAATTACTATGGATGGATGTTATCCAGTAAACTAATTTGGTATACATTAACTTGTCCGTTTTCTCACCTAATTATATTAAATAAATCACAGTTTTAAAGTTATAATTATAACAAATGAATGCATAGATCCAACATTTGCCGCCCTATTCTGCAGTTTAGCGACAAAATACAAGAAACATAACAAAAATGTAATAAACTAATATATCGGTTGTACGTATATAAAACATCACCTTAAAATAGTGATAAATACGTGAATTCAGAGGTAACTTATTAACAAATGCAACAAAATAACATAACATCTAATTTAAATTTGAAGAGAAAAATTTTCACCCAGACCGGGACCCTACTGGCTTTTAAAAATAATGTTTAAATTCCCAATAAAAGTCTTCTTAATCAAGAAGCCGTCATTTGCAAAGATGAAACCACACCTTCAAGCATTTGGTGCACTGGAATTACAAAGTATAGGCCTATAAGAGAAAATTTTGCGTCTAGATTGGAACTCGCCTCGGTAGCTCAGTTGGAAGAGCATTGGTACGGTAAACCAAAGGTCCCGGGTTCGGATCTCGGTCTGGGCGAACATTTTTCTCTTCAAATTGAATTTATCATTCAACGAGATATGTTGAAATAATAATAAAAACATCAACATTTCATTTTTTTTAGCCTTCAGGTAGTAGACACTACTTTTTCTCTTCAAAGCATTCTTGTAGGTTTCAATTTCTTTAATACAAAATATTGAGTTTCTATCTTTAATAAAATTGTATCTTACTTAAAATATACAATTGTATGTCGGTAACTGACGTAACTATAGAATGGCATTATGTTTCAAAGAGTGAGAGTAAAATAATAATCTCTGAAGTTTTCAATTTTATTTCAACAAGCAATTGTGAAAATAGTATATAGGCCACTATAAGAACAGTTGCAAAATAAATGTTCTGAGTTTTATGTGTTAATAAACTTTAGTCACTAATTATACAAAATAAAGGTAACTGATGTAACAACTAACGCTTCTGCGTGGTCAAAGAGTTTTAATTGAAATAAATATTTTGTTGTTACGTATGAGTTTGTTCACATTCTACAATATTTTTGGATATAGGTACTTCAAAGTCTTTAATTGCCTATATGACTTTGGGAAGCAGGGAAGAAACTTTAATTCCCATTTGTTGTGCCAAATTTTACGTGGAATTCGCCAGGAGTAATAATATGTTTCTAAAATAAAAAAATACATAATTAGTTTTTAAAAGAAAACGATAAATTAAGAGAACTATTAGTGAGGTGTTTCCATTAGTTATTTAAAAAATCTTGTATTTGTTTTTGGAAAGTTTGACAATCTTGGTAACCGTAAGGAAATATTGACATAGCCGTGTCTTCCTCTGTAAATTTTCACCTCTGCATTTATGATGTATTTATTTCCTGCTATTTCAATACTGTAAGTAGTGTAATATGATGGTGTTTATTATTTTGAAATATTCTCCTATTGAGGGGCTGCCTGGAAGAAAAAGAGCAAGATATTTTTTTTTTCATGCAATGCAAGAGTTATTTAGGAGGGATATACAGGTTTTAGCCACGAAATAAAATTGTATGTGATATTCATTATTTTATATCCGAGGAACTTATAAATATTTAACCTTGAGATTTTAAATCATGAAAATTTACTATTTTCCCAATTACCGCTGTGGTCTCGAGGTAGCGTGCTGCCTTGTAACGCAGCGGTCCCGGGTTCGATTCCCGGTCGGGACAGGCTCCTGGGTGAGGTTTTTTCGGGGTTTTTCCTCACCTGTAAGACAAATGTCAGGAAGCTTAGGGCCTAACGGTCCCCGAAAATCATCCGGCCATCAAAATCCTTATCATTATCATCATCCTTCACCGGTGTGGAAAGCAACGGGAAGCTACCTCACCTGCCTTGTTACGCAGCGGGCCCGGGTTTGATTCCTGGTCGGGACAGGCTCCTGGGTGAGGTTTTTCGGGGTTTTCCTCACCTGTAAAACAAATGTCAGGAAGCTTAGGGCCTAACGGTCCCTGAAATCATCCGGCTATCACCATCCTTATCATTATTATCATTCTTCACCGGTGTGGGAAGCAACGGGAAGCTACCTCACCTGCCTTGTCACGCAGCGGGCCCGGGTTCGATTCCCGGTCGGGTCAGGCTCCTGGGTGAGGTTTTTTCGGGGTTTTTCCTCACCTATAAAACGAATGTCAGGAAGCTTAGGGCCTAACGGTCCCCGAAAATCATCCGCCCATCATCATCATCATCCTTCACCAGTGTGGAAAGCAACGGGAAGCTACCTCACATATAATTCCACTGCCCTCGAGCAGAATTACTATGGATGGATGGATATCAGTATTTTACAGAACTTTAAACTGTGTATCCCGCCTTACTTAATCCAAATAGAAAGATACAAAATAATTGTATACATTGATTTCTTAAAAAAGAAAATTAAAGTATTTTATTAATGATATTATTATATAGAGATCTTGGATTAAGTTTTAAAATCTAACAAAAATGACTCACCCTAAATACCCAGTTTTTTCTTGATAATTGAGTTTTTTCACAAGATGGTTAAAATGAGTTGTTTTTGTTTCCTTTTTTAAGGAAACAGTGGTTGAGTGTGTTTCTGGTAAAATGCTATTTTGTTAGCTATATATTGTTACAGGTGGTGATGTGTGGGTGTTGGTGATAAAGGATGCCAAGCCTGCGGATTCTGGCATCTACGTGTGTGAAGTAAATAGCATTCCAGTTCTTCGCTCGTTCCACAAACTTAGTGGTAAGTTTGCACTTATTTTCTCGGCTTACAGTCTCTTATGAGCTTCGCCTTGGTTCACAATTTCCTTATTACTGTTTCATTATCCAATCCTTTCCAATTCCTTATCTTCATCTGTTTTAAATATTCTTCTATTTATTATTTATCCTCGCAAGAGTTATTTAAAATCTATTATTTTAGAAATTATGTACCGGTACACTTAATATGCTTGTTAAAAAAAGACCACAGGTTACGAACTTGACCGCACAGGTTGTGAACAATATGGAAATCTATCGATTACATTGCCTACTACGTTCAAGGTACCAACATATTTTTGTCGTACTCCGTCATCTAACGTCATAATTCTTACTATGACCTACCATCTTTGTTTTTCGCTAAGTTTTGATATACTTGGGTAGGATAGATTAGGATTTGGATAGAATAAATTACGATTTCAATAGAATAGATTAGGATTTCAATAGGTTAGTTATATTTAGTTTACATTATCAAATTTATCTTCTTTCGAATGCTGAAGGACATTGGAGACAATGATACCCGAGTAAGGCAACGTGACCGGTCTGTTCTGATCCGTTGACTACTCATGCCCCAAACGGGAGTCAATGACCAATCACATTTCAATTATTTTTTATTTACAACCAATCACAGTCGTGTTTCGCCTGGAATTTATCAACTAAAGTTTATCATATTAAAGAGGGTACCTCCTTTTTAACATTCTGAATAGATCATAGCATTATTTTGCAGTGACTGACTGCGCAAGAAATACGGCTACCAGATTGTATATTTAATGCATGAATGTCAGCTCATAGTGAATGCGGGAGATAACATAAAAATATTTGTAGCAATTGATTATACCACAAAAAAAAACCACTGTTTGCACTTTCTTAAACAAATTATTTTACAGGAAATGACGTTGCAGAAAAATATAATTGACATATTTACATCATAGGACATCAGAAATTAATTAATACCTTTATAGTAGTAATAGTATTCACATGTTCTGAAGCTCATCATTCACTTGTTAATAGCTATAACGTTGGTTGTAAATTTCTCCACTAGGATGCATTCTTACAATATTGCGATATTTTGGCAATAAATAATATGATCTGGTTGCAGTGATGAACAAAAGAAGCAAATTAAGCGTACCAATCGTTTCTCATTTGTTTTCAAACATCGTCGTTTACATTAAATATATAAATATTTTAAAATAACTATAGTTAAATAATGATTTGTGAGTAAACAGTTTAATTTTATTCGTTAAATAGTCCTAACTAATGGCACTCTTGATTTCCAAATTCTCTAGATACTCTTGGCATTACTTATGATAATTCTATTTTTTAATGATTCATAGTTAGGCTGTCCTTGCAGGATCCATGTTTATATCACGATTTTTAGGTTATTTTGTATGTCAAATTCTAACCCCCCCCCCTTATTCTATATCTTTTATACTTTTTCTCGCAAAGAACTATTTTAGATATACCTCATGTCGCCAAATACATTCTACAACAGTAATTTGTCCTCTTTTTTAAATATTATTTCTCTAACAATTTCTTTATTTACTTAGCCATTGTTCTAAATCACCTAACCAGCTAAACCTTAATAATTGTACATGTTTTACTAAATCTCTATCGGCCTCGATGCTTTTGTGATTAAATTCCTTGGCTCTGGACCCGAAGGTCGCAGGTTCAAAACCTGCCGAAGTCATTGGATTGTTTTTAGGATTAAAAAGTTCAAGGAACAAGTCCTCCGGGAGGGACTTTAAGCCCATGGGACCCGAGTTTGAATATTTTCGTGCTCATAAAAGTACCTCAAGCCTAAATAAGAGCCTCTGACAAAATTTAACCGGCCTCTCTCACCCATGTAATACCTTAATTACCTACTAGGTTGTCTCTTGATGTTATGACATTATGACATTATGCTATGGACATCTGTAGGAAATGAGTATTACTAAATTAGATTAAGTAAATTCCACAAAGGAGCATGATTATCTAACGATGGAGATGTACAGGCAGCCAATGTTATCCAATTCTTTATCTTCTTCTCTTTTAAATGGCCAAAATTTTCTAACCGTCTTTCACTTGATCTGATTATTTTTCTCTTCGCCATTATCAATATAAATATAGTCCAGCAAAATTGACCTTGGCCTCTCGCACAACAGCCTTTCATTCAGTTCTATCTCTGGCTGCAACTTCCAATTTCTCACACCCAGACTCCTCAGATCGTTCTCTACATCATCAAGCCTACGTTTCCTAGATCATCCTCTTTTCTTTCCATCATCAATTTTGCAGTTTAAAATAATTTTAGGCATTATTTTATTACTCATTATTTCAACATGTACCAACCTTCTTATTCTTAAGGCTTTAACTTTCTCACTTCTCAAATATATTTTCACATGCTTTTATTTTTTTCATGTCCGTGTTCTAGTTTTTTTTTAAGAACTATGAGGTCTGTCTCCTCATTCACATTTAATATCACAGTATATGATACTATAGGCTTTATTAGAGTTGTGTATAGGCACTATCTTCACTTTTGTTGGTTTAGATCAGAACTGCAGCGCGAGGAGCTCCTGCTTCACGTTTTACGACCTAGAGACAGCTGGACGCGCTGAACGTAAAACAAAAAATACTCAGTGACGTAGCTTATCAAAATGACTATGAGCCATCATCATCATAAACTTATTTAGATTTAGGTCGTTTGAACCTGTTTCTATGAGATATCAAAATGTGGTTGGTCAGTCCATCTAAATTTTTGTCTTCCTTTATCTCGAAGTCCTTTAGGTTGGTACTACAATGCTAATTTAGTTAAGTGAGAGGACATGTTGAGTCAATATTAATAAAATTAACACTCCGTTAGTAACAATATTAAAATGATATACCCTACCTTGTAGGTCCATCTCAACAACTTTTAAAATTATTGACTTCAGGCCTTTCGGGACTAGTTCCATCATCAAATATTTAGAGTTAAAGTTGTTCCAAGATAAGGCCCCCATATTAATCGCATTGTAGAATGCAAGAAATGTCAAGTATCGACAAGTGCTTACAATACATAGAATTTCAAGTAAACAGAAAGTAAAAATATTTATAGAAATTATTACTTTGTTATTAGGACCAATATCTTTCGAGATGGATTAATTTGATATGTTATATGATTATAATTCGGTTTTCACATTACAATTATTTCTATGTCAATACAGGTAATAATACATTCATGTTTTACTTGGTGGTAATAAGACGAAGTACAGTATCCACCACTCAATGTTTACATTCAGAACAAGCAGGGGGTGACAGTGTAGTACAACATACAGTAAGGTCACGTGCTAGGACCTCTGCGCTCTTCTATACCCCTAGTTTAGATAGCAGACACGATTCTAGTAATCCCAGTAATCAACAGCACGGCTTGGATGTCAATTCCATCCTCATTAGAACTGTTGCTTCCATCCAAGTCTCTTCCTTTTGCATAATATTGAAAACTTGTCTTCTGAAAACGATTTTCCTTAATCGTATCAGAGTGATTAGTTCATATGAAGGGTGCAAGAAAAAAAGTCAGGAAAATGGGCCTACTTTTTGTCGAGATTAAATTTGAGGTACCATTAGATTCTTCATCGAAAGGACTATATTTTACAAGTGTAAAACAGTATAAAACAATTTATTTACCTTCAAAGTTTTTGCATATAGGCAAAGAAGCAAATACATTGTAGGCCTATTATTAAAGGTTTCATGGAAAAAGTTACTTATCTGGTTTTCCCCTGCACCTGTCATTTGTTTTAATAAATTTTGGTAGGCCTACGTTGGTTTATTTTCCTATTTGAAATTAGTTTCATATCTCTTCGTTTCTCTTATGTTCAAGTCGCAAAATCCTATCACTGAACTCACAAACACATAGGCCTATATAATTTTGTTACCAGGTGTATATTATGTCCCTATTTATATATTTTACAGTAATTTTCCCATGTCCATTAATAGATATATTCATGTAAAAGATATAGTGATCCATCTACAGGCCTTAGGAGGCCATTGGGATAATAGGATATTAAGGTTCCCACCTTTTTAGATAATCAGCATAAGATGTTAGCAGGATTGTCATCCCTGCGTGAGAACCTCCTAAAACTGCGTTTGGACTCATTTCAGTTATAAACTGAGACAATCCCAGGGTCGTGATGTCTTCAGAAGGTTTAGACCAGTGTAAAAAGCTTGACCCCCATCGGGAATCAAGCCTGCGTATGTTTTGGCTTGAAGTTCTCTGCCTTAATCAACTACGCAAGGAATTTAGCCCATGATGTATCTGAACCAAATAACTCTTATGTTAACTCAAGGTTATTGTTAGGGAAATAATGCACTATGCATGTAGAACGAAGAACAGGTGACGAATTATACGGCCACAGGTTGTAAACTATATCGAATGCTATCGATTATAATAATCGACTAAGTTCGAAGTACCAACACGTTTTTTTCAAAACATCTAACAACATCGCATGTTACTAACCTATGTCCCACATTTTTTCCACTTTCAGTATATTTGAGGGTTCGTTAGATTATGATTTGGGAAGTTAGCTATATTTAGATTACGTTACCAAATTGATCTAAAGTTTTTTAAATGCTGCGCGACATTGGAGATAGTGATTATCGACTGAGACAACGTGATTGATCCATTCTAATTGGTTGGCAATTCTGTTTTCCATGATTCATAGCTAACTTTACAGGATTCGTATTCTTTATATCACGATTTTTATGTTTTTTATCTCATATTATAATTAATTTTTCACTTATTTCTCGTCCTTCTTTCCAAGAAAAAAAATATATATTCAGGATGTCAATTACAATCTTCAACAGTAATTTGTCAATTTTTTTAAAATTATTGTACTGGGTTATTGCCCTGACAATCTCGAAAAATGTGGAAAAACGCCTTGATATTGAACGAGAAGTTGAGGTATAAATAACCTAAATACCCCATATTAACAATGGAAGATATGTATTAGTCATTGCTTGAACACAGTAGTCTTTTAAGAAATGCTAACAAAAACTGAAGGTTCCTAAGTACCTGCCCAATCTTATTTAATCTGTCTATTTTAACCTAACTAAATATGCATGTTGGAAGTTGGCTATAGCAGAGCGGAAATATGAATAAACATGTTGGCAAATATGTCGCTGGCACGAATGTTTTCTGATAAATATCAATGTAGTTAGTAACTATTTACTGGCTGTCCATAGCAAGATTTGTAGACTGATACATCACATAGAATAGCCGAGGTGCTTCCTATAAAGTGACAGATTGTTTGGTATCTTTGAAATAGATAAATATAAAGTTGTAATGCTTTTGTTACAGTGTTGTCAAGAGCTCTTCTTCCACCAGACAACATGACAGATCCAATGCTATTTGACAATCCAAAGACATCTCTTAGCAAGAATCACAATTATACCGACTGCTGTATTAATAGCAATGTATCATCATTGTGTTTTGGTTTCTGCAACATCCAGAGCATTCTCGAGGGCAACACGGGACAGGATCCAGAGAACTGTGAGGCGGACTTCCCTGATATAGTCAGATGCATGGCTGGTGAGAATGTTTTTATTACCAAAAACTATAAATATAATTTTTTTGTAAAAAGAAGATATTTTCATTATGTAAAACAAAAATGATTGTAATTCTACAATTACATATCAGCCTCAGCAGTCTAGAGGTTAAATTCCTTGTCTACAGTCCCAAGAGTCTGGGTTCAAATCCAGCCAGGTTCGACAGATTTTTAGGATGGAAAAATCTAAGGGATATCAGGAGGGATTTAAAGTCATGTTGTGTCCTGAGCTTGAAAATTTATGGACTCATAAAAGAATTTCATCCTAAACTAGAGTTTCTGAGCAAAATTTAATTGGTCTCTCTTACACAGATAATACCTTTGTTGCATACTAGGTGTCTCTATAAACTAACCACTTGTCACTTGCTGACATCTGTATGGAAATAAACGTAACTAAATTAGCTTTAATAATTAACTCCTGTAAGGAGCATCTTGTCCTACAAGGGGGTTTTCAACTATAGACAAAGAGACATGTAAATTAGATAGTAAAGTGGCACTTTATTTAATGAAGTTATTAAACGAAGATGACCCAAAGACTATCAAGAAATGAGGCATTTCTAACTTTATCACAGTTTGGGAAAAATCTATATCCAAAATAATGAATTTTTAAATTCCTGGGGAATGTGATTTGGAGACTCATCAGTGTACCAATAGATGGAGGACAAAACATTGAATTATGAGCGAAAGAACAGCAGTCTAATACAAACTGACGATGGAGGACTGTTAGTCTCCAGAATCAATCTAAAAATAAGACAAAATATGAGGTGAGGTATAATTTAAAAGTTAAACCTCATAGACTTACTTCCTACACATTTTGATCTAAAATTACATTGCATACAAGATTTCTCTCTCTCTTCCTAACTGTGGTATTTTTTCATGCTCAATGCCTGCTGGGTCTTGCAGGGATTTTTAACTTTAGATGACATCCTAATTCAGGCGTTATATTTTTCTCTTCAAATAAAATTTGTCTTTCGGTGAGAAGTGATATATTAATATCTTCTTCTTTTTCCTTCCAAGTATTAGGCCAAGGCCTGTTACGATCCTATAGAACATTTTCGGATCCTTCCGGAAAATTCTCGTATAGGACTTGAAAGCATAATAATAGTCCCTTCGATTGGTTGTTGGCCAAAGGAAGGCAAGACCAGTGATGGGACTACCATCTGGTCAGGCTTTTCTGGAGAAGAAAAGAAAATAAAGGAAAGAAGAAATGGAAGAAAGGAAAGACTCCCTAACCCTCAGATGCCCTAATAGCATCGGGGTTGAAAAAAACAAGAGTTAACCAAGAGAGGTTAGATAGTAAAGTTAAAAGAGTGCAAAACATAAGTAAGTGGAAGAAATGTTTTGCTCAGCTTGGGCATCTTGTGGTCGCCATCCACATATCCCCTAGATGAGGACCCCTGAGGTTTATATTAAAATCTGAGATTGAAAATAAGCTTCACTGGCTATAAATGTAGTGTTAATTCCCAATAAAGTTGTCTTGCTAAAGAAGTTGCACATGGCATGTAGAACGAAAAGTTCATACCCTCGGCATGCAGAATTCATATAAAGGAAAGATTAGTATGTGTTTGAATGGGGAGCCTGGTAGCTCAGTGACCTGAGCACTGATGTTCAGAACATGAGATATCAGGTTCAAACCCCGATTATGGCATATATTTTTCTTTTCAAATAAAATTTTGATCAAATAGTTTTTTGACCACATAAGGAATGGAAAGCTGCCCCACATGAGAGGTAAGTACAGTGTTGAGGACAACTCTTTGCCAATTACTAAACTCTATGGCATGATGGTCTAGAAGATCCTTGGTTTAACAGTCAGGTCTGGCCTTACATCCATATGTGCTAATCACAAAGGTGAATTATAGGGGTGACATGTGGTAAGCATGTCAAGTTTCCCAACATTATAGCTGATTTTCTCAACCTGGAGCCGCTACTTATTGTTATATTCAATGCTTCAGGTTGTCATTTCGACATTTCTGGTGTTCTCTGCTGGCATTGGCATAATTGTAACCTACTTATGAGGTTGGGGAACCTGGAAGGCGGTGTTATGCTGCCCTGATGAGATGATGATAGTGTTGCACTAGCAGAGTCCTTGATCCTAAACTTAATCTAAGATGAATATGAGTGATGATGATTATGATGGCCATATGATGTTCAGGGACTGTTTGGGCCTTACAGTTTCCTGACGTTTGTCTTACAGGTGAGGAAAAACTCTGAAAAAAATCTCACACAGGAAACTTGTCCCGAACAAGAGTCAAACTCGGATCTGCTATGTGACAAGGCAGCATGCTACCTCAAGGCCACAGCAATGGATATGGGTTCAGGTACCCAAATTCTTCATGATGCTTGGTGGGTACTGCTCGCATAATGCCTGAAATTCCATAAGAAAATTCCTTCCTCCGTGGAGACTTGAACTAGTGCAAGTCCTATAGCTCTGCACCTTAAACTGCCTAGATACCCTTTTAGTCAATATGAATTTGTAAAGCAAGATTCACTATTAACTCGTACATGCATACTAGACAAAGCAATTATTTTCTGGTTGATTATGGTGGCTAGATGTTCTAAAGTTTTCCATCATTTTTCTTAAATATGAGGAAAAACCCACAAAGCAGATATATGTAACTTGAGTAATTTTTCCATAATGTTTTTAGATGATAATTTAATTTTTTGGGTAATATTTTTCACATAAAAGTAATATTATTAAATTTTTGTTGACAGATGGCAGAAATCATGTACCATGTTGCATACAGGAAGGAGTTCCCGACATATGTCAAGATGTATGTCGTGGAGGAATATACGATGATCACGGATAATATAAAAACACATTTTTCATGTTCAGCTTACACAGAACAGACTCTAGCCTGCATTGTGGAGGGCATAGGTAAGTATCCTTTTTCATTATGTGTACCCAGCCGTAGCTGATGACATGAGTCCATTGTATATTTATGCTATAAGTTGCAATGGGGCTGCGTTTGAACATGCAGCTTATGTGGGCATTCAAGGTGAGTGCCCACGAGGTTAAAGGAATGAGATATAGGAAAGAAAACAAGAGGTCTGGCAAGAGAGACTGGATAGGAAAGTAAAAGGAGGGATCTGGTACTAGAAAAGGAAGAAATACCAAGATAAAAGTAAGGAGCGAAACACAAGTGGAAACAATGTTTTGCTCAGCTTGGGCACCTTGTGGTTGCCATCCACATATCCCCTAGATGGAGACCCCTGAGGGTGTAGGTAAGTACACAGTAATATTATCTTGGGAATTATTACAATTAAAGTAAAAACTGGCCAAATAAAGGTAAAATGATCCCACTACAAGCCATAGAAGACCCTTGAGATAGTAGGAGGTTAAGGCTCCCACTTTTTCTAGACAATTGGCAGTTCATGTCACCCGGATTGTCAGCTCTGCGTGACGGCCGCCTTTACCCCCAGAACAAGCGTCTGGTACTCATTTCCGTTAGAGGCTGAGTGGACACTAGGGCCATGGTGCCACCAGAAGGTTTGGGTCAGTTTAAAATTCCTGACCCTACCAGGACTCGAACCCTCGACCTTCCAGTTTGTAGCACACTGCCTTAACCACTACGCTATGGTGTGCCCCGCACTGACCAAATGCAATAAATAAAGTTTTAACACATTGATTACCTGTTATAAATGCCCTGTTAAAAACCAGTTCCAGGCTGTTTTTAAATCTATGGGGTGAATCATAAATATGGCTATACGTTTGATCGTGTTGTGTGATGAAAATATTACCATTACTGGAAATATTAAATTACCATTCGAAAGGCAATTATTCAAATTACAACAATGGAATAAAACAAAACAGTGTAGAACTTACGTCATTAGTCAAAATGGCGTTCAATAAGCAACAGCAAATTACAATTGCTGCATGGGCAATAACGTAGGCTAATGATGGTGAGGCTGCAAGATGGGCAAGACATGAGTTTAACGTAGCATTGCAGCCGTTGACTGTGCATAAGTGGAGAAAACGACTGCTGGAAACGGGAAGGATACAGAAAATCAAACCTCCTGGAAGGCTTCACATTAGCATGGATGCAGAAACAACGAAGAGAATTGTGGAGGCGTTCGATGCTAGCCCATAAAAATCAACCCGCCAAGCTGCACGTGAGCAGTGATTTGTTTTGTTTTGTTCTATTATTGTAATTTGAAGGATTCACTTTCCAATGATAACATCACATTTCCTTTAATAATAATATTTTCGTCACAAAATGTGATCAAACGTATAGCCATACTTCTGAATCACTCTGTATGCTACTAAAATGCATGAAATCTTTTAAAAACCATATATTCATTCATCATTGATAGATTTTCATCAAACTTGCAGGGATGAAGATGAGGAATCCTAGTAACACTTCACAATGCTATATGACGATAAACAACTAATAAAAATCTCCAAATATGAGAGTAAAAAAAATATAAGCTTTCATTCTCGTAGCTTTTATTGGTTATCATTCCTTTTAGCATTCACCCAACATGACTTTCCATCTAATTTGAAACAATTTCTAGAGTCATTTTTACCCTCACTATCACTAAAAATGCCAGTATCTTAGCCAGCTGCCATTTTGACATTGAGTAACAGAGAAGTCTGACATTGGAATGTTTTCAGGACGAATAATGGTAAATAAGGGCTAAGAAAATTTACAAAAAAAGACATATTTCATCTAAGAAGTTGATAAATGAAAGTGCTGTTCAGACCGATGAAGAAATTAATAAGAAATTCCAGGAATTTACATTCCATCCTTTGGCATACTCTAAGTTTCAAAAAAATTTCCAGCAAATTTAACATTAAATTAGCACTGAAAATTATAGAATAGATTAATGAAAACCATCAAAAACAAAAAGATTAATGAAGGCAATAAATCAGGAATTTATGAAATTTTATTGCAAAGATTGTGAAAAAAAATACTTATGAAAAACAAAAAGGAATTTGAACACAAGATTGAAAGAACACCTTAGAAATGTTGAAAATGGAGAAGTAGATAAATCTGCAATAGCTCTATATGCAAGATCAGAAAACACAGAATCGAAGAAAAGGCCAAATTGTTCAAACAGTTAGATAAGTCTAAGGAACTCACATTTTGGGAGAAAATTCACATCCAGAAAAATAAAAAATGAATCAAGAATTTTGAAATTCCCAGGGAAAGGGATTTAATTTGGAAATTTGTCGGTCAGCCACCAGAGGAAGTAGGAAGCAACATACAGGATCACTAATCACCAATTCAACAGTTGGATGGAGTTGAAGATAATACACAGAAGTATTGAAACATGTCCTCGAGAAATCTATAATTATGAGGTGTTAAATTTTAACTCAATTATCAACAGTAATCTTAACAAGAGGTTGTGTTTTTCTGAAAAAATCATGAGTGACAAAGTCGCAAATAATTTTGTCTAATGAAAAACTCAACCTCATGTTGGATTTGGAGTGACTATTTAGCAAATAATACAACACCAAAAGCTAAAAATAATTATGATGTTTAATATTTACCAAATGTGAAGTTATGTACACAGATTTACTTCTGGGTGATTTCTAAACCGCTGTATAGTTATAAATAACATATCTTTACTGTTGAATCTCTTTGGGCTTGGGAAAAATCAATAACAGATGATTGTATGAGAAATAACTATTAACAATAATGTAGATTCATTATACAACATTTAATACATTTTTTAGAGCAAGAGAACTAACCTTTTTTTTTTGTAATTTTTTAATTTATTTTCTTTTGGCATTTCTTGCTGTACCATGTTGATCGTGTACATTGTTGAATTGATATCCTTTTCAAAGAAATTAATTTGCGGAGATATCTCTCTTTACGAACAGGAAGAGTTGAGATTTTCAACAGGAAGAGGCACGATTATTAGTTCTTCTTCTTCTTCTTCCTTCCAAGTATTAGGCCAAGGCCTGTTACGATCCTATAGAAAATTTTCCCTCCAGCGATTTTCCGGGAAATTCTCGTATAAGACTTGAAAGCATAATAATAGTCCCTTCGATTGGTTGCTGGCCAAAGGAAGGCAAGACCAGTGATGGGGCTGCCATCTTATAGCCTCTGGTCAGGCTTTTCTGGAGAAGAAAAGAAAATAAAGGAAAGAAGAAATGGAAGAAAGGAAAGACTCCCTAGCCCTCGGATGCCCTAATAGCGTCGGGGTCGAAAAAAACAAGAGTTAACCAAGAGAGGTTAGATAGTAAAGTTAAAAGAGTGCAAAACACAAGTAAGTGGAAGAAATGTTTTGCTCAGCTTGGGCACCTTGTGGTCGCCATCCACATATCCCCTAGATGAGGACCCCTGAGGGTACGATTATTAGTTTATGAGTTAAAATAGTCAATATAAAGTTTACTCTCACTTTATGGCTATACATACAAATAAACGCCAAGTCAAAAAAGTACAGGATTATCTTAACAGATGTTATGAAATATCAATTAATCAGTGGCACTTCGGTCTGTTTTTGGAGCATGACCTCCCCAACTCTTTTCCAACTGTATCTTCTCAATGCTTTCTAGGTCTTCCTACCAATTACTTCCCTCCAAAGTGTCCATCCAGTACTTTATTTGGTATTTTTCCTTCTTCCATATACTGACTAGGTGTCTGGCTCACTGTAATCTCTTGATGCATATGTAGTCTGACACTGCCATATCATCACATAATTCATGATTCTCCACATTCCATTAGAACACTGGACCTAACATTTTTCTTAAAATTTTTCTCCCAAAAGAATCAATCATCTCTCTTATCTTCTGTAAATAATTCCATGTTCTCACTTCATATGTAATAATGCTGTGAATCAGTACCATGCTTGGTCCGAAAAACATTTAATTGAATCAAAAGCCAGTCTAATTAAACAAATAGACAAAAAAGGAACTCATGGTTTGGGAAAAGATCCACATTCAGAAGAAACAAAGGAAAACTTATGAACTTCGAAATTCCCGCAAATTTTGACCTGATCCAGAGATTCATCAGTCCACCAACAGAGGGAAGAAAGAAGAGTTTCTTCCAATCGACATAACATCAGTCGCCAAAAAAGTACTAAAGATGAGACCGTTATGGTCTCGAAATTGCGATCTACTTAGAAGATTTATATGAGGAGAGGTAAGAAACATTTAATTTCACCATAAATTAAACCTCATAGTGATTAATTCCTATAAAAGTTAAATACCTTATAGAGTGTAATTTGGGTCCTCCAACTGACACCTCGATCTCTGATCAGGGATAATACTGCATAATATGCTTTATTAGCTGTCTGAATTCTGCTTATGATTTCCTCCATTTCTTCATTCCTATCTGTGAGGATTACAACTAAGTACTAGGGCATTTAATAAGTAATGGCAACACGCTACAACTTCACAAAAAATTTATTTAGGTTATTTTTGACATTAATAACTTAATTTAAAGTTTCTTGTCAAGTCAATTATATGTTGCCAAATCCTTGGAAGTCGGAAAACTCCATCTGCAACAATAATATCTCTCTCATCAGATCATTCTAGAGCTTTGTGGATATCAACTCTTGTAGAAGTTCTTTGAGAATAAGTTATAGTCACAAAGTCTCATACCTGGTGAATTTGGTGGATGTTCGAGTACTTCCCAATTCCACCTTCTTAAACAAATTCTACTGAACATCTTTTTAGGGTAGTATTACTTACTAAGTGTGAGAAACAGTGAATGTATTCACAAAATATTATTATTTCGAGACTTTAAACATTTTGGATGTATACAACAAAATAACATGATTAGAGGGGAGTAGATTATACAGGCTATTTAACTCATGTCCCAATTGAGAGTCAATGACCAATCACATTTCTTTGATTTTTATTTACAACCAATCACAGTCGTTTTTCACCTCAATTTTACCACTTTAATTTTATCACATTAAAATCAAGCTCCTCCTCCTCCTTAATATTCTGAATAGGCCAGAGCATTATTTTGCAGTGACTTTGTAAGAAATACGTTGAATATAGCAATTTATATATTAAGATGCAAGAATCCCAGAACGTAAAATGGCTCCCTGATTATATATAGTGCATGAATTTAAGCAGATACTGCTTGCGGGTTATAATAGAAAAACATATATAGCAATTGAATACACCACAATAAAAAAAACCACTGTTTGCACTTCCTTAAATATATTATTTCCCAGGTAATAACATTCCAGAAAAATATAATTGACATATTCACATCATAGGGCATCAGAAATTAATTAATAAACAGTTCGATGCATTTCATTTTTTCTCCACTAGGGCGCATTCTTTGGCAATAAATAATATGATCAGGTTGCAGTGATGAACAAATGAAACAACAAACGTTTCTCACTTGTTTTCAAATATTGTCATTCACGTTAAATATATAAATATTTTAAAATAACTATATTTAAATAATGATCTGTGAGTAAACAGTTTAATTTTATCTGTTAAATAGTCCTAACAAATGCCACTCTTGATTTCCAAATTCTCTAGATAAATTCACTCCTCACTTTGTAAGTCGTGAATGTATCGATAATTTGGAAATCACTCGTGGCATTACTTATGATAATTTAAATACATGTGACAACTGTAAATATGCTTCTGGATTATAATTTTTCATTAAAAAAATTTCATGTCACCACAAAAAAATTGGATTGCACCTAAACTGAGTAAATAAAAACCAATTACTTTTTTATGATGATCTTGAAGAAGATTTTCGGGCTGTAGGCCGTGGTCGTGAGGCTTGTAGTTCCCCAACGTTTCACCAGAGACTGCGTCTGGCATCCTCAAGGGTTGTCTTGAGACTGGCAATTCTGTCCGCTGTCTGTCTTATTTATATGTTCACCGTGATGTGTTCATAAGTTGTATCTGCCTTCTGATTGGTCAGCGGTAGGGACTTCCATTGCTCCAATGAGATTGCTGTTTGATGGTCTAGTCGACTGTACGTTATATCTGTCTTCTGATTGGTCAGCGGTAGGGACTTCAATTGTTCCACTGAGATTGCTGTTTGATAGTCTAGTCGACTGTGCTTGTAGAGGTTTACATTTTGCGTTTTTTAGAACCGGTATCCATACTTTGTTGACTTTTAATGATTCTCATTTTCTATTGAAACTGTTTTTATGTTTGAATATTTCGATGGCTTCTCGTTGTAGACGGGTAAAATAGTGTGATACAACGAGAAGCCATCGAAATATTCAAACATAAAAACAGTTTCAATAGAAAAGAAGAATCATTAAAAGTCAACAAAGTATGGATACCGGTTCTAAAAAACGCAAAATGTAAACCTCTACAAGCACAGTCGACTAGACTATCAAACAGCAATCTCAGTGGAACAATTGAAGTCCCTACTGCTGACCAATCAGAAGACAGATATAATGTATAGTCGACTAGACCATCAAACAGCAATCTCATTGGAGCAATGGAAGTCCCTACCGCTGACCAATCAGAAGGCAGATACAACTTACGAACACATCACGGTGAACGTATAAATAAGACAGACAGCGGACAGAATTGCCAGCCTCAAGACAACCCTTGAGGATGCCTTACACAGTCTCTGGCGAAATGTCGGGGAACTACAAGCCTCACAACCACGGCCTACAGCCCGAAAATCTTCTTCAAGATCATCATAGCAACTCCGGCCGTGAAAGTCTACATGAATAAATTACTTTTTTATTTTATTTAAAACTGACATTGTAATACAGATGTTGGACTGCAATGAAAAGTGTAATTGGCTTCATATTCAAGGTACAGGTTTTTAAATATGTATTTTTAAGAAATTTTACATTTTGCAATTCGTCTGCCCTAGCAAACTGCTAATTTTCATTTAAATTTAACCATTGATGTCTATCCTCTAGAAACTATGATAACAGACTTGTGTCCAAAATTTTTTTGAAATCCAACAAACTGTTTTCGAGATATTTTGTTTTTTGTATTGAAAAATTACATTTTCAGGAAAGTGAGTCTAAAGTTTCAACATGTTCGTACTTACATCCAATGCACAATTTTATAAGCAAGTGTATCATCACTAATAACTGGAATTTTTAACTGAAAATTTTGAATAGGGTGCAGAAATGTATACTGTCATTTGAGCCCACAAAAAAACCAATATTTTTTTCATGGTTCTTACTGTTTAAGCTCCTTAATTTATTGCACATAAATTATTTTTATTTACAGAGATTCTACCCAGCCCACCAGAAAATGTAGAAGTTGAAGCCATGACAGAAAAATCTATAAAAGTGTCTTGGTCACGACCCTCACAGAACACAGAGAGCATTTCAGAGTTTGTGGTTAATGTGACAATGCTGAAGACATTTGATGAAGACTTGGAGTTCCCTGAAGATGACAGCTATGCAGCTGCTGCAGATAGTTATGCTCTCGCAGCAGCCGGGCTATCAACTTCAAGTATGAAACCTCCTTCCACTGTACCAAGTGTCATTGAATCTACAACTGTTGAAATAAAGGTATTTAGGCCAATAAACTACAAAGCAAATTCTAATACTTTATTTATATCTATAATTTTAAGAAACATTTTGCACTTCAGATTATTGTTAAATTTCATAGTTAAATATGGGAAATAACATTATGAGATTCTTAATTCAATTAATGAATGAGTCATTTCTTATCTTACCTCATAGTTTATGTTTTCTTAAACAGGGAACTTCAGTTTTCAAGAGGAACATCCCTCACATTTTCAACCAACAATATGACTACTGGATTTTTTTAAAGGCATTTAATTATTTCTCGAAATTTAACCATTTGATTAATTCCTAAACCTGAAGTTCATCAAGAAAAATGGTGTAGATTTACCTTGTTGAAATTAAAACTTCAAGCAAAAATTTTAAGAAAGTGGATAAACCTTTAGAATTGACAGTTTGGAAGAAGATATACATTCAGAAAAATAAATATAGATCAATGAATTTTGACATTCCTAACAAACAAAATTTTATTTCGAAGTTCATAATTGGTAACAGTAGAAGAGTTGACAGCCAAAGAATTTCATAAGTTCGAGTTGTGGCAGAAGATGGACGTGATTACGTTTGAAACTGCAGTTTCATGAAAAACACTAAATTTATGTTGTGAGTTTTGAAAAAATGTTCTCCAATGAATTTCAATTGATGTTGTTAATTTTCAGGTGCCTGGAACCTACAATAATACAATAGTGAATGATCTGAAGCCATATACAATGTATGAGATATCTGTGAAAGCTCTTAATATTCATGGAAGCAGTCTGCCATCTTATTCCATACGAACTTTGACTCTTACAAATGGAAAAATGAAACCAACAAATGTAGCACAACCTCCAGCATTACCAGATATCAAACAGTGCTGTGTAAACAAAGGCATCTCCCATTCAACGTAAGTATAGTGTCAAACGATTATTGATCCCCTCATTACTTACTTACTTACTTACTCACTGGCACTATCGAACCCGTAGGTTTATGGCCACGCGGACATAAGCTCTCCATACATCCCTATCCTGAGCTAATGTTTTCCAATCATTCCCTGTATAATCTACTTCCCTCAAATCATAGTTAATGTTATTCTCCCACCTCATTCTTGGTCTACCAACTGGGTGTTTTCTCTCTGGCTTTCCTACAAGAAGCTTCCATGCAAGTCTTTCATTCCCCATACGTGCAACATGTCCTGCCCAACGCAGTCTACGAGACTTAACTGTTCTTATTATATCTGGCTTCCTATAAAGACCATGTAGTTCATTGTTATGTAGTCTTCTCCATTCACCTGTCTATTCATCTCTCTTTGGTCCAAAAATTTTCCTAAGAACTTTATTCTCAAATACTCGTAATCTCATTTCCTCCCTTAAAGTAAGAGTCCATGTTTCGCATCCATATAATATAACTGGTAGAATAATAGTTTTATATATTTTCAGTTTAGCATTTTTTGAAGGGAGTTGGAACATCAAGTGTCTCTGCAATGCATAATAACACGCATTTCCAGAATTGAGCCTATGTTTAATTTCTTTGTGCATCTCATTCCTAATTGTGATCATTGTTCCTAGATATTTGAATTCAGCCACTTCCTCAAAATTTCCCTCATTTGTCATTAGCTGTCCATTTCCATTATATAATGTATTTCTACGTGTGACCATATATTTAGTTTTATTGATATTTACTTCCAGTCCTAAGTTCTTAGTGTTACTCAATAGTGTGTGCTTATTGTCCTTTAGTATCTCCTCACTATCGGCCAACAATACTACATTATCAGCATAAACTAACAGTTTATTAATACCATTCAGTTGTAAGCCTTCCTCATTCTATAAAGATTTAATGGCATGCTCTAGTACAAAATTAAATAGTAGAGGAGATAGTGCATCTCCTTGCTTCAACCCATTCTGGATTTCAAAAGTGTCTGAAAACTCTTTGCCTACAAGCAATCCCCTCATTATATATTTAATTATTATGGTTTAATTATAGGAATGAACATAGGAGCCTAATAATTTTAGATAGAATATACATTTATATAAATTAATGTAGCCCAGTACTTAAACAAATTTGGTTCACATGGGAAAAGTGAAGTCCAAAACAGCACCTGCAAAATTACAAGGGGCAGATTAGTTGCAGTTTCTATTCAAATGAACACGTAGAGACAATAAAAGTACATAGAAAAAAATTAGGTGGAATAAACCAGAGGGTAGCCTGCACTAATAAAGTTTATGGTCTTTTGGAAAACCATCTATAAAGGATGCTGAAGTCTCAAATGTCTCTTGCCTCCCTAATGATGTAAACAAGGTCCTGAGAACGAGATCAAGCTAGCTGTCCTGGGAAACAAACATCCCCAAGCGTGTGAATGTTGTCATGATGTCAAATTTGTAGACGTGAATGATGTAGCCAATGAGTATATGATATTCAGATTAATAATATGTAAACCAATTGAATTTGTGTTAAAAATAAAAGTTACCACCCTACAGATTCTCGAAAATGGTGCTGATAGAAGCCCACGCCTCAAAATCATCAGAACAGTCTCATCTTGCCTGTGGGTGAGATATACAGTAGCAATTTTGCCTGTCGGCGAGATATTATACAGTTGCAATCTTGCTTTTGGCAAGATATATACTTCTTGTGAGTCTTTTATTGATTTTCTACTTTTTTTGCCTAAGAGTAGGCGAGTTATTTTACTAATTGATCTAAACGGCATATGATAACGAGAATAATAGAGATCACTTAGTTATTGTAAACAAATACAGGAGAATATAGTCACTTCCCATTCGAAATAAAGTTTGTGCTATTTTCACGGTCTGTTTTAGGGATTGTTAACATTGAAAGATCGTTCCAGAATACCTATTGTTTCGAGAGTCTCAAGGGCGATAATTTAAAGTGAATTGAAATATTCTCATGTGAATATATTCTACAAGTATTCCAGTTAATTATACAAAATATTATAAAATAAAATCTACAATCAATTATATTGGTATCATCAAGTTGTTATTATTATCGTAGTTGCCTTCAAGTTGAGCGTGATTGTCCCCTGAACTCATTGCTCTACTGACACTCATCCTACCGAGTTAGACCCCCTACAAGTGCCACTGACATTTCCAACATACAGTAGTGCATCTTCCAATTCAGCCTTGAATGTGTCCTTAAAACCGTCATTGTCTGTAACATTCACAGATTAGGCCTTCGAGTGTGTTTCACTTTCAGGCTTAAAATTGGTCCCTGCAACGTTTCTTTGAAAGTCCAAAATCTCTCCTCTGAAGAGGTGTGTGTAGCCTGATAACTTCTAGCAAAACCCTGTCTTGTACCCATCGGTGCTGTGTGTCAGGAACACTAGAGAGAAAGAGAGAGAGAGAGAGAGAGAGAGAGAGAGAGAGAAAGAGACTAACTAAACTATGGTGAAATTAAATGTTTCTTACCTCTCCTCATATATTTTTTACTAAGTTGATCGTGATTTCGAGACTATAACTGTCTCATCATCAGAACTTTGTTGGTGACTGGTGTTATGTCGATCGGAAGAAACTCTTCTTCTTCCCTCTGTTGGTGGACCGATGAACCTCTGGATCAGGTCAAAATTTGCAGGAATTTTTGAAGTTCATAAGTTTTCCTTTGTTTTTCAGAAAAACAAAGGAAAACTTATGAACTTTGAAATTTCTGCAAATTTTTTCAGAAAACAAAGGAAAACTTATGAACTTCGAAATTCCTGCAAATTCTGACCTGATCCAGAGGTTCATCGGTCCACCAACAGAGGGAAGAAGAAGAGTTTCTTCCGATCGACATAACACCAGTCGCCAACAAAGTTCTGATGATGAGACAGTTATAGTCTCGAAATTGTGATCAACTTAGTAAAAAAAAAATATATGAGGAGAGGTAAGAAACATTTAATTTCACCATAAATTAAACCTCATAGTGATTAATTCCTATAAAAGTTAAACTAACTAAACTAACTAACTCACTGGCATTATCAAAGCCATAGGTTCATGACTGTGCAGATATAAGCTCTCCATACATCCCTATCCTGAGCTAATGTTTTCCAATCATCCCCTGTATAATCTACTTCCCTTAAAGCATGGTTAATGTTTACCTATTTTAGGAATTTACACTATGAGGTACATTCATTTAGGTAAAATTTTATCACTTGCCTAACATTTTTCTTCTTTTTTTTTTTTAACTAGTTTTGGAACTTTATACTTCAGTTCCATCTTCAGTATTTTCATTACCATTGTTCTGTCGTCTTGAAGAGCTGCTTTCTGCTTCCTCTGTTGGTAGACTGAAAAACCTCAACATCAGTTTGTTTTCCCCAGGAATTTCAAAGTTCATTAATTTCTCCTTTTTGTTTTTTTGAATGTACATTTTATCCCAAATTTTTAATGTAAATTTTTTCCCAAATTTCTCCTTTTCGTTTTTTTAATGTAAATTTTTTCCCAAAAAATTTACATAAAAAAAACGAAAAGGGGAAATTAATGAACTTTGAAAGTCCCAGAGAAAAGACCTGATTTCAAGGTTTTTCCCATCTACCAACAGAGGGAGCAAAAGGCGGTTCTTCAAGAGACAGAACAACGGTCATGAAAATACTGAAGTGAAAATTTCCAAAACTACTTTAAATAGAAGAAAAATGTGAGGCGAGTGATAAAATTTTCCTTAAATAGTTAATGCTATTCTCCCACCTCATTCTTGGTCTACCAACTGGGTGTTTTCTCTCAGTTTTCTTAAAAAAAGCTTCCATGCCTCTCTTTCATTCCCCATTTATCCCATATATCTTGCCCATCACAGTCTATCTGTTTTTTATTATATGTTTCCCATCTGCCTGTCTGTTCATCTCTCTTTGATCCAAAAATTTCCCTAAGAATTTATTCTCAAATACTCATAATCTTGTTTTTATTATTAATTTAACATTTCTCTTCAAATTTAACTCATAATCTTTTTTCCTCCCATAAAGTAAGAATTCATATTTCTTATCCATATAAATATAACTGATAACTCTTAATAACCATTTTGTCTTTTAGCTCATTTATGCCAAGAAGTTCGGGATAAGTAGATTTCCAGGCAACCAGTGGCGGAGCGTGGAATTTCAACAAGTGTTAGCTCCCATTTTATGGATACAATATTGTGTATATTATATTATTTCTAATAAGTAAATGAACTTCTAAAAAGAATGGCATACAATGTTAGGAGTATCAAATATAATAAACTACTATAGGTATTGGGTTTGGGAAATGGAAGGAGATAATTGGACATATTAATAGTTAATTAAATATATAAATGCATGATTTTAAAACACAGATATTCATCTCCATGACCAGCTGGTTTCTAGAGCTTGTAAGTGAGCTCTATCATCACGTCGGTAGCCTCAGAGAGATACTAAGGGTGAGATCTCTTGTTTCATTTTAGAATAAAGTAGCGGATATAGAACATAATAAGTCGTTTTTAACATTGTGTGATGTGACAATGAACACAGTAGAAATTTCCAAATAGTTTCTTAATTTCTCATCTGTGGTGCAATAATTCAATATAATTAGACCCTACCTCTTCTGTTAGATTCAGAGTTTTCTAAATGACAGCTCTTGTTCAGCTAAGAAACACACTGCATCTATTAGGCAGCTAACAATGTACTTGTTTGCTTTAATGTTTTCGTTATGCTTATCTGTATTAACTTAATTTTAATAGCCCGGCATCAAGACACTTCAATTCTAGTGTTTCCAAAATTATGTAGTGCTATTTTACAGTTAACATGGATTTCGACTAGTTCATGACTTTTTCAGTGCATGAAAACTATTTACATCAGAAACCCTCTTCGTTGTCCAAACATTTTTCTCCGTTGAAAATAGAAAGCAGGGCTAACATGAATTCCTGCAGCCATATGTCATGTTCACACCAACCTTCATGTTCTTCATTAAACGACACACTTTTGTTTTTGTTTGTTTGACTTATAATGATATTTAAATAAGGAGTTGGTTTATAACTTTTTTCTTTTCTACAAAGGTTCGGCAGGAAAAGTGATGACTTAACAAGTCTTCAGTAACTGAAGCACATTCCTCTCCTATGATAATATTTATTTAGTAGTTTAATTATTGTATTTGATTTGCTCAGAAGCAATATGTTTACATAGATTATATTATTTTTTGTCTGGACATCTTACCTCAATATTAATGTTGATTTGTTCTTGTTTTTTTTTATGACATCACTTGGAATTTAATTTATGTGCCCGGATATACAAAATGTGTGTAATACATCACTTGAAAATTTTGTGTAGATTGATCTAAAAGAATTTACAATTTCTATAACTGTGTCCATTTTAGGTAATTGTGATTTTACAGCGGTGGTTTGTGCTTGAAAAGGCCTTATGATATGTTATATATGAGAGGCAGGCGACATGCAAGGAGCTGCAGTGGTAGTTGCAATCTGCAGAGCCCTAGCCCTTTTACAATTACCTATCAATATTTGAGGTGTGATTCCATTGTGTGAGAATATGCCAGGGTGTGCAGCTACAAAACCAGGAGACATTGTCAGAGCTATGAATGGAAAAAAATATCTTGATAGAAAACATAGATTGTGAAGGAAGACTTGTATCAGCCGATGCTCTCTATTATTCTCAAAATTTTTGGCCACAATTTGTAGTTGATATAGAAAGTCTGACAAAAGATATTAGAAATACTAGGGGCACGCCGTAGCATAGTGGTTAAGGTACTGCGCTACAAGCCGGAAGGTCGAGGGTTCAAGTCCTGGTGGGGTCAGGATTTTTAAACTGACCCAAACCTTCCGGTGGCACTATGGCCCTGGGGTCGACTCAGCCTCTAACGGAAATGAGTACCAGGGGGTAAAGGCGGCCGTCACGGGGCTGACAACCCGGCTGACATCAAGTGCCGATTGTCTAGAAAAAGTGGGAGCCTTAACCTCCTACTACCCCAAGGGCCTCCTGAGGCCTGTAGCGGGACTGCTTTACCTTTTATGGGCACAGCAGCTACTGGAGTTTTCACAAATTCTGATAGTCTTTGGGAACAAGTTCGCATGGCTGGAGTCCATACTGGAGACCAAATGTGGAGATTTCCTCTATGGAATTATTATACTAAGCAGGTGACACAATCTCGTTCTGTTGATATTAGAAATATGGGCTTTGGTTCTGGAGGTGGTGCTTGCCGAGCTGCAGCTTTTCTAAGAGAATTTGTACCCTGTGGTGAATGGATGCATTTAGATACCTTTGGAGTCTTGCATGAAAATGGTATTGATCATCCTTATCTTTGCAAGGGCATGTCTGGAAGACCAAAAAGAACATTAATCAAATTCCTTTCTGCATTAGTTTGTAAATGTCAATAAATCCTACAGGACTCTCTTAAATCACAATTACCTAAAATGGACACAGTTATAGAAATTGTAAATTCTTTTAGATCAACCTACACAAAATTTTCAAGTGATGTATTACATACATTTTGTATATCCGGGCACATAAATTAAATTCCAAGTGATGTCATAAAAAAAAATAAATAAAAAATAAAAAAAAAACAAGAACACCTCAACATTAATATTGAGGTAAGATGTCCAGACAAAAAATAATATAATTAAAATAACCTCAAAATATAACTTCCTTAAATTAAATATTATGTTTACATAGAACTTACTCGGAGCATTTGAAACCTCGCTATTAGCCGTTTCTTGAGTGCTAACTGGGCAGCTACAGAGTAGCATTGGGCTCAGCTTGAAATGCAGCAGGATGTACTACTGATGAGCTTAAATGCGCCTGTGCAACATACTCTCATAGTCATCTTCCATGTTAGCCTCAGGAAATCGGCTAACAGTGTGGGCATTTAAAACGTTGAAGCACATGGTATTGTATTGGAATGCTACAGTATATATACAACACATACAATATATATTATTAAGTTACTATTTAATTTTAGGAAGTTATATTTTGAGGTTATTTTAATTATATTATTTTTGGTCTGGACATCTTACCTCAATGTTAATGTTGATTTGTTCTTGGACATGTTTCAAAACAATTCTCTGTTTTATCTTCAGCTTTCCCAGACTGGTTTTATTTATGTTGCATTATGTTGCACCACCTGGATGTCGATGTCAGCTCCATCCTGTGGTTGGCCAAAGAACCTCCAAACAAGGTCACCCTCCATCGGAATATCAAAATTCATAACTCTGTTTCTGTTCTTCTGAATATAAATTTTTTCCCAAATAGTCAGCTCGTTTGTATTTTCTAACTGTTTTAATAATTTAGTGTCTGAATTTATATTATGTTTTCAGACCAAACATGAGCAGCAACTGCAGATTTTTCAATTTCTCCATTTTTAATATTTCTTATGTGTTCTTTGGTTCTAATTTTTAGGTTTCTTTTGTTTTCCCTATATATATCTTTTCACAACCCATGCATTCAATTTGATATATTCCTGACTTTTTATTTTTATCAGTTCTTCATTTTGTTGGTTTTTATTAGTTTATTTAAACTGTAGTTATTTTTTGGTGCTAATTTAATATTAAACTTCTCAAATATATTTTGAAATTTATTATGTACCCAGGGGTGATATGTGAATTTCCTATATTTTTTCATAGGTGGTTCTTCTTTTTCAAGATTACTTCTGTTTATCATTTTTTGTTTTTTATACTTTTCTATCCTTTTATGTACCATTTTTTCATCAAACCCAGAACAAATCAACATTAACATTGAGGTAAGATGTCCAGACCAAAAATAATATAAGTTACTATTGTTTACAACATTTGGACTACTATCAATGCATTGTTGTATCTCGTTCCGATGTTATGTTTTGTTTTAATTAAATATCAAAGAGTATAATTCTAACTTTTGGAAGTGTTAGCTGGGCTAACAGTGCTAACATGGATGCTCCGCCACTGCAGGCAAGACTGGTAATCGGCATGAGGTATCTAAAAATAATTACGATGTAAATTTATAATTATTTTTCTTTTTATTGTTCAACTAAACATAAAAACATATTTCATTTATTTAGGCATAGCAACTCATGCCAGGTATGAGCTAGTTGAATATTTATAAATATTTCCTTGATACAGTAGTGTACTAGATTATAAAATGTATAGTGGATCCATGCCCTTTAATTGCATTCATAAAGTTTTATTTTTAAGGGGGTAGAATTTGAATTGGAATATATATAAATTGTAATCTTGTTATTTTTTTTGTCTAATGCCACCAGATTGTCTTTTATGATATTTTTGGCTTTTTCCCCTGGCATTGGCAGAATTGTATTCCAATTCTTAGTTTGGGGCACCTGGAAGGTGGAGTTATGTTACCCCGATGATGTGATGGGTGATAAATGATAGTGGAGCAGCAGGAGAGTTCTTAACCTAAATTCCAGACCATGGACAACCACAGGGAAAATTACCATGATTTGACCAGGAATTGAACCCGGGACCTCATGAACTGTAGTCAGAAATGCTGACCACTAGCCCATGAGGCTGGTCACTCTTAAATATTTTAAGATTGTCTGCAACAAATTAGCATAAGTGCATATAATTTATTAACATTCTATATGTGAACATGTTTACAGGTGTGTAGACAAACTGTGTGATCCTGCTTTATCAGACATCGCAGAAGTAACAGATCTCATGATATGTGCCCCATGGGCTGCAGACACATTCTCTTGTCTTACAAATGGTATGGACCATACTTCCTGTTGTAAAGCAAGAGGGCTGCCTGACCTGTGTCAGGAACTATGCAATGGCACAATTACACAAATTGACTTCAGTTATTTCAAGTGAGTATCTTTCGAATTACATGTGATGGGAGCAGGAATTTCCAAACCACAGTAAATTTCCGATTATCCATGTGTGTATTATCCGGTTTGTGGATTATCTGGGCATCACTCTTCCTACTGCATTTTTAAAAATGAAGATAAATACTGTACAGTATTTTGTATTATTGTGAAAAAAGTATTTATTTATTAATGCACTACTGTAAACTGCGCTTAGAAACTTGCACAATAGAGTAACCCTCACTTACAGCCCCCTCCCCTGACATATTTAACAGTACCAACTAACATTCTGAGAGTTCAGTACAATGAATGACATGGCATATTATCAACAAAATGCTTGAGGGAGGGGTAGGAGGGAATGAAGACAAAAATACAACGAAGCTTGAAAACGAAATTAGCCACACAAAAACATCAAAATGTATAGACATCTTAAAAAAATATTTTTTTTTTGCAAATGCCCCAGGTTGTCTTTTGACATTCATGGTGTTCTCTCCTGGCATGGCATACTTGTAACCCACTTCTGAGGTTTGGACGCCTGGAAGGCGGGGTTACTTTACTCCGATGATATGATGGGTGATGATGATGATAGTGGTGTGCCAGGAGAGTCCCTAATCCTAAGCTTAATCTAAGATGGACATGAATGATGATGATTGCGATGGCCATATGATTTCGGGGACTGTTTGGGCCATAGAGTTTTCCTGACATTTGCCTTACAGGTGAGGAAAAACCCCGATAAAAACCTCACCCAGGAAAACTGTCCCGACCGAGGATCGAACCCGGGCCTGCTGTGTGACAAGGCAGCACACTACCTTGAGACCACAGCAGTGGACTCTTATTAAAATATATGGGACAAAATTAATTTGATTACATAGATATCTTAAGTATTAGGAAAATAAATGAAATCAGAAAGAGCGTAAATGATGAATTGAAACAGAGAAAAATATTGGACTTCTTGGTGTAAAACATGTGGTTTCAACAGAGATTTGTTGTTCCTAGACACAAATTTTGCTTAAATTATTTGTAAGTACAACAGTTTTCGAGTTACAGTACTGTAATAAATACTATATTGCATTGACGATTTTATTATTAATTTAACACTTCTCATAGAAGGATAAATTATATTTGAAGAGAAAAGCCCGGAAAGCCAAGGGTCCCGGGTTCGAGTCCCGGTCTAGGCGAAAATTTTTCTCTTCAAATATACTATATTGCATGTTTATTGTTAGAATAACTTAGTTGGATTATCTGTGTTTTTAAATTTTCCATGCATACCTTAGTCCCAATTAATACGGATAATCAGGAGTTTGCTGTATATGGGAGGCAGCAAAGTTTTTTATGGCAGGCACAAGGTCCTAAAATGTTATAGAATAGGGTGTATACTATTTTATAAATATATTTATCAAATAAATTAAATCAATTCCTTACATCTCACATCATTGAAACTGCTGTTCATGTATGAATAGAAAATTTTAAAATTGAGAAGTCAAAATTGCTTAAACAATTGAGGCATTGACATGGGAAAGGAGTAAGTCATAAAAGCAAATTTTACAGGGGAAGCAAAAAAACTATTTTCTCAACATTAATTTTAATATAATTTTGACATTACTAAACGTGAAGTTTTATTTGCAAAATAGGTACAAAATATCCATATTAGCTTTACAAAATATATTTAAATTTAAAAGTGTCAATTTTTTTTTTTTTTTTTTTTGCTTCCCCTGTAAAATTTGCTTTTTATGACTATCTTTCCCATGTCAACGTCTCAATTGTAAAGACCAACAGAATACACAGTTTGGGAGAAGATATTCATTCAAAAAAGGCAATAAATTTTGAAATTCTACTTAGAAAACAATACAATGGGATTTATTTTGTGCTGTATCAGCTAATTGTGAAATAATATTGAATTTAATGGTGCTCAGGCAAACTATTCACTTACAACTAAAGAGAATTTAATAAATAAGTTGCGTCTATATTTCATCTTACTGTACAAGCCAATGATGGAACAAATTAGATGCTTTGGACCATGTCCTACAAGAAACTACTAATATGAGGTAAGAAGAAATATAGATTCAACTTATTTATTAAGTATTTACAAAATAAACAATATTTTTTATATTTTTTAAAATTTTATCTTACATTTTGTTAAGGCATCTAATAAATCCCATCATAATGTCTTCATAGTAGAAGCAACCTGTTGTTATATGAATAAAAAGTTAACTACTGTGAAAAGTTAAAATCTTAAAATGAGTATTTAATTTTCACAGGGAGAGAACACTATGAGGTTTAATTTAAGAATTAAATTAATGTTTTTATTACCTCACCTCATATCCTTTTTCTTCTAGACTGCAGTTTCGGAGCTTATTTCCAACATCAGTGGCCTCTAGTCAACCGTTGTTATGTCGTTTCTTGGCGGTTTTCTTCTTTCTTCTATTGGTGGACCGATGAACCTCTGGATGTGGTCAAAATTTGCGGGAGTTTCAAAATTCATGAGTTTATCTTTCTTATTTTTTTGGATGTGGATTTTTTCCCAGACCGTGAGTTCTCTGTTTATCTGTGTGTTTTTCAGACCAGGCAAGGACTGCTACAGCTGACTTGTACACTTCACCCTTCTTTACATTTCTAAGATGTTCTTTCAATCTAGTTTTTAAATTTCTTTTTGTTTTTCCTATATAGATTTTGTCACAATCCTTACATTTGATCTGATATATTCCTGATTTGTATTCTTCTTCAATTTTTTTCATTTTTGTTGGTTTTATTTATCTTGTTTAGGCTGTATTCATTCTTCGGAGCCAATCGAATGTTGAACTTTTTAAAAATTTTCTGGAACTTGTAGTGTTTTAAAGGATGGTAAATGAATTTTTTTAATCTTACGTTCTCTTCTGTTTGTTTTTTAAGTGTGCTCTCATAGATTAATTTTTGCCTTTTGAACTTGTTTATTTTCTTCTGTACCATGTTTTCTTCATAACCATTTTCTATTGCTACTTTAATTATGAATTCTTTTTCTTGTTCATAGTTTTCTCTGTTCAGGGGTACATTCACCAGTCTGTGTGTTTAACTATTGAATACAGCTTCTTTGTGAACAAAATGATTGAATCCTGATTCCGTGATGTTTCTTTATCACAGATTGGTGAATGTACCCCTGAACAGAGAAAAATATGAAAAAGAAAAAGAATTCATAATTAAAGTAGCAATAGAAAATGGTTATGAAGAAAACATGGTACACAAAAAAATAAACAAGTTCAAAAGGCAAAAATTAATCAATGAAAGCACACTTAAAAAACAAATAGAAGAGAACATAAGATTTAAAAAAATCACTTACCATCCTTTAAAACACCACAAGTTCCAGAAAATTTTTAAAAAGTTCAACATTCGATTGGCTCCGAAGAATGAATACAGCCTAAACAAGATAATTAAAACCAACAAAAATGAAAAAAAATTGATGAAGAATACAAATCAAGAATTATCAGATCAAATGTAAGGATTGTGACAAAATCTATACAGAAAAAACAAAAAGAAATTTAAAAACTAGATTGAAAGAACATCTCAGAAATGTAAAGAAGGGTGAAGTGGACAAGTCAGCTGTAGCAGCCCATGCCTGGTCTGAAAAACATTTAATCGATACAAAGCTAGCCTAATCAAACACACAGGTAAACAGATAGAACTCACGGTTTTGGGAAAAAATCCACATCCAAAAAAACAAGAAAGATAAACTCATGAATTTCGAAACTCCTGCAAATTTTGACCTGATCCAGAGGTTCATTGGTCCACCGATAGAAGAAAGAAGAAAACTGCAAAAAAATGACATAATAACGGTCGACTAGAGGCTACTGATGATGGAGATAAACTCCGAAACTGCAGTCTAGAAGAAAAAGGATATGAGGTGAGGTAATAGAAACATTAATTTAATTCTTAAAATGAGTACCTGATAGATCAATTGTGTTTTGGTTGAAGTTGACTAATCTACCAGGTACTCATTTTAAGATTTTAACTTTTTACTTCTTAGCCTCAATAGTAATTCACCATGAACTTTAAAAGTACTCATTAACATATTTGAAGAGGAACCCAGGATCTTTAGCTTTATATGCTAATGCTCTGCCACTGAGCTATTTAAGGTCTCCATTCTAAATGCAAATTTTTCTCTTATACATTTCAATTCCCAAGAGCGTCAAAGCGAACACTTGCTCGACACGTGAATGGCGGCTTCTTATTTAAGAAGACTTTTAATAGGAATTTAACATTACTTTATAAGGCCAGTAGAGCTTCTTTCGGTGCTTTTATTAGAAATTTAACATTTCTCATTGAAGGACAAATTATATTTGAAGAGAAAAATATTTGCCTAGACTGGAGTTTGAACTCAGGATCTTTAGCTTCATATGCTAATGCTCTGCCACTGAGCTATCTATGCCTCCAATCTAAATATTTCAGTATTTACTACTATAGGTGGTTGGGAATTTCAAATAGAAACTCTTGTCTGTTCCCGGATTGCTCGATTAATTTTAAAATCTATTACCAAAAGATTATTTTCATTTGATAATTCTATATTTTGGTTAGCTGCAGAGTCTACCTCTTATGTTCCTTCCTTCTAGTCTCAGTTTCACAGATCTAAATCTGGTCAGGGTTGATAAATTTTTAGGATGGAAAAATCCAAGATACAAGTCCTTCAGGAGGAACTTTTAAGCCATGGGTCCCAGGTCTGAAGATTTCGGGCTCGTAAAAGAACCTTAAACCTAAATTAGTGCCTCTGACTTACCAAAAAATTTGTTTGGTTTGCATAGTTCCTGTGTGACTGACATTTAATGTTGCAGGTGTCTCAAGTACATGAGTGACTACACAAACTGCCTTCTACAAGGTTACGGAGTTCTACCAAGTGCGCCCACTAAACTACATGTCTCTAATATTGAAGTAGAGTTTGCAATAATCCACTGGGATGCACCCAAGACTCTTGGAGACACCGTACTGTACTACAATGTGCACTACCGCATGATGGCAACTTATAATAATGAATACCGCACAATTTCCAAAGTTCATTCACCTTTCATCCTAGAGCACCTTTACAGCAATATGGATTATGAGGTGTTTGTGGAAGCAGTGAACAGTCATGGAGTGGGACAGCCTTCAGCTAGAGTTATTTTCAGAACAGAAAGCAAGGTGAGTATGTAAGATTTGAATTAAAATTCTTTACACCTCACTTCATATCCAGTCTTCTAATTAAACTGGTTTCATCATCAATAATTACACGACCGATGATGATGTTGAAACTGCCTAGGTTTTGAAACCAGTTTAATTATAAAACTTGGTAGGAGGTAAGATGTAAAGAATTATATTATTTTTGGTCTGATCATCTTACTTCAATATTAATGTTAATTTGTTCTTGAACATGTTTCAAAACAATTCTGTTTTATCGTCAGCTTGTCCAGACTGGTTTTATTTATGTTGCATTATGTTGCACAACCTGGATGTCGATGTCAGCTCCATCCTGTGGTTGGCCAAAGAACCTCCAAACAAGGTCACACTCCATCGGTATATCAAAATTTATAACTCCTCAGCTCCATCCTGTGGTTGGCCATAATGCTACAGTTATGAATTTTGATATACCGATGGAGCGTGACCTTGTTTGGAGGTTCTTTGGCCAACCACAGGATGGAGCTGACATCGACATCCAGGTTGTGCAACATAATGCAACATAAATAGTTGTGCAACATAATGCAACATAAATAGTTGTGCAACATAATGCAACATAAATAAAACCAGTCTGGACAAGCTGACGATAAAACAGAATTGTTTTGAAACATGTTCAAGAACAAATCAACATTAATATTGAGGTAAGATGATCAGACCAAAAATAATATAATTAAAATAACCTCAAAATATCACTTCCTAAAATTAAATATTAAGATGTAAAGAATTTTAATTTAAATCTTGAATTAAACCTAATAGTGATTTTTCCTATAATACAGGATGTGGCATAAATCAGTTAACCACTGTACATTGTTGCAAGGAAAGAAATCAGATTGGTTGAAACTGGGGTTTGAATACATTACCTTTAGAATATAATCTCAAAAACTACTGCTTGAGGTAATTTTCTAAGGATTAAACATCCGTGTATTTTTGGATGACCATTTTAAAGAGTGGATTGGAAGGCGTGGTAAAATTGATTGGCCACCTAGATCACCAGACCTCACAATGTGATTTTTCAATGTGGGAAATTTTGAAGGACAAAGTTTTCAGTACAAAACCACTAAACCTGCAACATTTATAGGATTTGATTGAACAGGAATTTGAATAATAAAGGGAAATTGTGTGATAACATCTGCAAATCAGTGTTAAAACAATGTCATAAATGTTTAAACAACAATGGAGGTTGCTTAGAACAATTTTGGTAGTAGTTTTTCTGTATAGATGTTGTAAGCTACAGAATATAATAAGTTTGCATTTTCAGTTAACAATTGGTATCAGTTTTGTTCAGAATAGCATAGCAGACAGCCAAGGGACCATCCCCTCTTCGCCTGCTTGTGCTATATGTAAAAATGTTTTGTTCAAAGCTATCTACTCCCCCTTTCATACTATTATAAAAATACAAATATAATTTGTGGTTTGCATGTCTCAGGATCAGTACATTCCTAATGTGCATGTTAGAAAGCATAATGGCAGCTTTTTCTTTTTTGTAGGTACATACGAAATAATTGTTTGATCATCTCTAAACCCGTAGTCTGTGATGTCTATTATAGGTGTCTTGTTTTTTTGTTAAGATGTGCTAAAAAATTTCAGAGTCACATTCTAGTTCTGAATCTGTTTCATGTTCAGAACAATTATAGTCAGGGTCTTTTCAAAGACCAGGAAATCAGTATCAAATACTGATACACGTTTACAAGCATGATAGGCCATATTAACACAAACTATACCATTGTTACATAAACTAACGTTCAACAAAAATACTGGAAAGCTACTGGAGTTGTGGGGTCGTAAATGATACCACTCTTTATTTTACTTATACACAGAAAAAATAACAGTAATTATAGGTTACAGACCATCGCTAAGGGTTAATATTACACAAAGGGAAAGCTACACAAAAGGATTTTGAAAAAAAATGGATTTCAAAAGAATGTCAGGAGTGTCCAGTTTCATTGGTATCATAAAAGACCCCACAACTCCAGTTAAGGGTCAATACTTACTTACTCACTGGCACTATCGAATCTGTAGGTTCATGGCCATGCGGATATAACCTCTCCATGCATCCCTATCCTGAGCTAATATTTTCCAGTCATTCCCTGTATAATTTACTTCCCTCAAATCATAGTTAACGTTATTCTCCCACCTCATTCTTGGTCTGCCAACTGGGCGTTTTTCCTCCGGCTTTCCTACAAGAAGCTTCCATCCATATCTTTTATTCCCCATACGCGCAACATGTCCTGCCCATCGCAATCTATGAGACGTAACTGTTCTTATTATATCTGGCTTCCTATAAAGACCGTGTAGTTCATTCTTATACAACCTTCTCCAGTCACCTGTCTGTTCATCTCTCTTTGGTCCAAACATTTTCCTAAGTACTTTATTCTCAAATACTTGTAATCTCCTTTTCTCCCTTAAAGTAAGAGTCCATGTTTTGCACCCATATGATATAACTGGTAGGATAATAATTTTATATGTTTTCAATTTAACGTTGTTTGAAAGGAGTTGGGACCTGAAGAGTCTCTGCAATGCATAATAGCATGCATTTCCAGAATTGAGCCTATGTTTAATTTCTTTCTGCATCTCATTCCTACTATACAAAAATTAATTCTGAATAAAATTAATTATTTTCTTTATAAATGTAATTTGCAGCTGGTAGAGGAGAAAATAGAGGAAGCATCATTCTACAATGTGACAGCATGCTGTATTGAAACAGATCTGATTGATGTATGTCTACCACTCTGCTCGTACAATGCCAACATGTCTGACATCAAAGCGCTAGCTGGAGTATGTGGAGCAGAGCTACACAAGCTGCTCAAATGTGGTGCCGGTGGTAGGAATCATGGCAGCTGCTGCACTCGACGTGGCGTACCAACCACATGCCTGAGTGTCTGCTCTGGTGTCATCGTGGACTCTCTCATAGCCACAGCTACTTCGTGCATCCCATTCATTGGCAACATTGTGCAATGTTTTGAAGAAGGTAAGCAATGCTATTGTATTCTTCAGAGTTGGAAACAAGCTCTGCAGATAACATTAACAGATCAATTTATCAACTCAGTTATACAACCTCGCCTCTTATTTTGGTTTTTCACATGGAACATGTTTTGATGGACATCTCCAAAAACTGACTCATGAAAATGGAGGATGCTATCTTAATAATAAGTTTGGTCTGTTTAATTCATACCTCATTCTGTTGTTTCTATTAAGACATATGTTTCAAGGCATTTTTGCCTCATCTTCAGTAGTTACAGACTGATTTTTCCCCAAGTTGTTGGCCCTGGTTCTAGACTTCTGCTCTCTCTTGCTGTGGTCCAAAGAACTTGCTACTTAGGTTTCTCACCCCAGAAATTAAAAAAAATTATAATTCTTGCCTTGTTCTTCTGTATGTAGATTACATACCTTGTTACCTTGTATGTAGATTACAACCTTGTTCTGTCATGGTGATCCACTGCTTCTTCTTCCATTTGCTGGTGTATATAAAACACTAGCTTAAAAATACTGAATGATCTTAATACTTACTTTTATCATCATCATGATCCGGTATCATGACAGCTGCTGCCGTCTTCCGGAAACCAAATGCCATTCCTCTGTGTCCACCCATTGATCTTCTTCCAATCCTCTGATAATCATAGTCGCTTCCGCACCTTCTATCCAGGTTTTTTTAGTCTTCCTTTTTTATTTTTATAAAATACAATAAAATAAATGATTAAGCCACAACCTATTTACACTTGAAATTTAAACAAAAGTGGACATTATTTTCATAGACAATGCTGTAATGATAGTTGAACATTGAGAGAATCCATAGAATTGTATTTGATGTTACAGGCACTGGTTTGCTCCCTGGACCAATCGCAGAACTTCATGCAACAGCTGTAACTAATACTAGCATTACGTTGCAGTGGGAACCTCCTACAAATGGCACCAATGTTACAGATTACGTTGTTCATTATCAACAAGTAGACAATACTTCTATGCATGAAACTTTACCAAAACTAGACCATGTAAGTTGAAATTCACTGTTGTTTAAATTTTTTAAGAGAAAACTTTTTCATTAATATTTAAAGGAAATGACTCTATGAGGTTTACTTTAATTAATAATTGAGTTAGAATTTAACATCTTCCCTCATAATTGCAGATTTATCGAAGACATGTTTCAATTAATAATAGATTTAGATATTTATGACTCACGTCATAATTGTAAATTTCTTGAAGGCTAGTTTTGATGCAGTATGTATGTTGTGCCTACACTAGGGCCTAACTGCCATAATAATAAAATACTATAAAAAAAACCGATGAAGTATATACATATATACTTGTTTATTATATCAGAAGATAGGAAATAAATAACCACATTGAAATACAAATTAGTCATACTCAAAGGGCTTTTAAAATATAAAAAAAAGTGAGTAAAAAATCTATAATGTTTTATATCCTGGATCAAAACCATGTCACAACATTCCAGGATGTAAATTCATATCAACATTGTTTTGACAGAAAGATCAGAGATGACCACATTAGATAAGGGTAAATTTGAGCTGCAAGAAGTGAAAGTGGAACAGAGTTTTCCATTTTGACATAGATGAAGGTTTTGAACTATATCATGTGAAAGTTGTAAGTGAAAACCAATGAAAAAACCCCACATGTATAGAAGGGAAAAGTTAACTTTCCACCCGAGTTTCCCCCGATTAGAAACTCAAAAATGATCATATAAATATTCGCAAATTTTCTAAGAAAAGTAAGAACGGTGCTGGAGGACCAAGAGGTCCTCCAGGGGGAGGACCAAGAGGTCCTCCAGGGGGAGGACGCAGCTCTACATGGGTAAGATGCTTTTTTATCACTCTAAAAAGTTCAATTTTTCTAAAATGGTCATTTACAGAAGCAAAATAACTTATAATATTTTTGTTGACCAAAGGATCAAATAACTTAGAATAATTTTATGAATGCATGATTTTAAGGAGACCTAGGGATCAAGAAAGATGAAGAATAACCTAATGTTGAACTTTTAAATGGTTTTTTCTATCTCTGAATATTAACAAAGTCTAATTGTCTGACTTAAATCAACATGGCGAATTTTTACTGTAACTATAACATTTTGTTTATGATGATTTTTTAATATATCTCGTTATGGTTGTTTTATTTTATAAATTATGTCAACATTTTGTCTTAATGTGTTTATATGTAGAATTCATCCACCAAAAACCAAGGCCAACCGCTCGGGCCAAAGACCACTTAAACCTTAGAGATCCTTTTTATGCTATGTTACGGCTACGCTTAACTTCCATTATCACAATGTATCATTCATTATCAATTCCATCTAACTAAGATTAACTAAAATAAACCTTTTAGTATCACTTCCTTTAAATCTTAATGAAAAACATGTTTCTGTACTTCTGTGTATTATCTTCATTCCCATCTAAGAGTTAGAAGGAACTGGGGATAATATACAGAACTATTGAAACATGTCTTTGTAAAATCTACAATTATCTGTATCAAGAGAAGGAACAAATAAGGAAAGGTATACAAAATAAGACCTTAGTGATAATTGTGTTTACAAAATCCATAATCAATCTGAGGTACAAGTTGCCCAAGTAAAATAACAAATACAATAAAAGCAATAAAATCGAGACAAAACACATCACCAAATTTATCCTGACATGTGCTGTTCTCTTAAACAGAGCATCATCAGGGTTGTCTCAACAGACACAAGAATGCAACTAAGAAAGCATGCCACAAGCTCTTCCTTATATAGTGTCATCTGAATTTATGCAAAATTACACCTAACTCCATTAATTATAAGAAAAGTTATATAAATCCAGTGTATTGCAAGAAATAACAGAGCTAATATACACAAGTTTCCCACAGTAATAAAAGCTAAGAGTACACACAGATGGATCAAAAGTAAAAACAAATGACAATGTGCATGCGTGTGTCCTGATGCCACCCACTGCAATTTATGTGCTTTGGGTTCAATGCTGGATAGATGGTGTTAATGTGATTGATTTTCAACTTACGCATCATTTCTGGCAGACCACTTTAAAATATGTTGTATTCTTGTATTGTGTACAGAGAGGAGTGTAGGATAAGTGTGTTTGTTTGTATGTCTAGTTAAAGGAAAGATGGTGATGATGAAGATAAGAGAGAAGATGAAATCTAGTGTTCCCACATAGCCTATGTTTGTCAAAAAAGCATGAAGGGGTTGCCAGGCTTAATGTCTCCATCCAATGGACGAATCGCTATCAATAGTACCACATGTCTTCTCAACATATGTTCTGCAGAAGGATTTGCAATTTAACCCATTCGCCTCAGAAGATGAGGTACACTCGCTTAACTCTGCCTGTTATATATTTCATAATATTTTGTACATCCTTTGGCAGGGTAATCTTACGTTAACATTTATGAATAGTAGAAGAATGTGTTTCGGTCTTCACCCTTATTGAGATCTCAAATACCATTGTATTTTGTTTGTTTTAAATGTCTGAAAACAGACAATATAAATTACAGTTTGATCATATGGATGGAATGAGTAAGGAGAGATATCCATTGTTAGCAAGAAATTATCAAGCAAGAGGAAGACTTGATGTTGGAAGACCTAGAAGACGCCGGGCTGATGCGTTATGAAGTCGGAACAGGCAATTCCCTAATCCCTGGAGTGATGTAGATGATAATTTATAGTGATTTAAATTCAGTTTTGGGGGAAATGCATTGAGCATTTAAACTTGAAGTGAATGGGTTAATGCAGAAATCTGATGCACAATCTAAGCATTTAAAAATTGTACACCACCACCCATCCAGGACCCAAAATTATTAATTTACAATTAAATTAAATTTTACAATTAAATTACTTTAACCCTTTGCCCTGCTCAATGATTTCTACTAGTTAGCTGTGGAGAGACACATTCATTTTGGGGTATTTAAATTTTAAATGTCTTCTCGACTATTTTAATTGAAGAGTGGCATATGTGGAATAATTCTTTGAAAATAATGTGAAACAAATTACATCAGAATCTGGTTGTTTTGTAATTACGAATTTCTTCATGAAATAATTAAGCAAATATGTAAAGATACTATATATATTAAACTAATCTTTAATCAACATCTTATGGAGATGGTATTGTTTACAATATCCATAACATATATTTTTAAAATCAATATATTAAGAAACGGTATTAATTAGGCAATTCCTAAATTTTAAATTCCAGTTGAAAGTACGAGGGCGGATCGGAAAGTAACGGACAATAATTTTTTTCTGCCTTGGTATTGCAGCTAGAATGTTGAAATTTCACAGAGATATAGTTTGAAGTTTTGACTACAGATGGTATTTTTTCTCAGGTGCACCTCTTGCGAGAGAAGCTTGAACTATGCAACAAAGATGGCGCGCATGCTACAGTCGTCCACAGGGCAGATTAGAAAGTAACGCACAATAATTTTTTTTTAAAAAGTTTAATAGTAAAAAAAAAGGAAAAAAATCACAGATGAACTTACATCTTTTACCTACTTTTCGACATAGTCACCAACTTTCTCAACACATTTTTCCCATCGTGTTACCAGTTTCAATATGCCCTGTTCGTAGAAGTCCGTTTGGTTGGAGTGTAGCCATCTGCGCACTGCTGATTTCACTTCCACATCTGTCTCAAAGCGTTTGCCGGCCAGGAATCACTAAGGCGAATCACTAAGGTTCACGCGTCCCTCTTGGAAGAATGTGCACCACCTGGAGACATTGCTATGGTCCATACAATCATCCCCATACACGCCACGCATGTCCCTGTGAATTTCACTGGGTTTATGCCCTTTGGCCCACAAAAATCGAACAACACTTCTCTGTTCCTCACAGGTGGACGACTGTAGCATGCGTGCCATCTTTGTTGCATAGTTCAAGCTTCTCTCGCAAGAGGTGCACCTGAGAAAAAAATACCATCTGTAGTGAAAACTTCAAACTATATCTCTGTGAAATTTCAACATTCTAACTGCAATACCAAGGCAGAAAAAAATTATTGTGCGTTACTTTCCGATCCGCCCTCGTATTATGCCAATGTTTAAAAAAATAACATATATTGAATAAATAAAACAATGTACACACAGAGAAAGTAGTATCATTGATTACATAAGCAATTCCAATGTTCGAATACGGATAAAGTATATTTGCTGAAATTTATTAAATTTACTTACTGTATTTGCCAATTTATTTTCTTATTAGTCTCTCTCTATATATATTTTATATCTGAAGAAAAAATTCCCCCATATGCCGTGATAATTTTAATATAATATACCGACAACATATGAGTTTTATACTTTTAAAAATAATTTATTATAATTTTGGTCTCCCATTAAATTTTTCGCAGTAATTACCGAATTTGAATAATTTTTAAACTCGCTAATAGCTAAATTATTAAATATTTAATTTAGTAAGAGTACTCACCATTTTCGTGTCTAGCTGTTCTTCTCAATTGCATAATATACAATATTTATTGTTATATTCATATAAAAGGTAAAGTGATCCCACAACAGGCCTCAGGAGGCCCTTGGGGTAGTTGGAGGTTAAGGCTCCCACTTTTTCTAGACAATCGGCACTTGATGTCAGCCGGGTTGTCAGCCCTGCGTGACGGCCGCCTTTACCCCAGAACAAGCGTCTGGTACTCATTTCCGTTAGAGGCTGAGTCGACCCCAGGGCCATATTGCCGCCAGAGGGTTTGGGTCAGTTTAAAAATCCTGACCCCAACGGGACTTGAACCCTCGACCCTCCGGCTTGTAGCTCAGTGCCTTAACCACTACGCTACGGCGTGCCCCGTTATATTCATATAGTCACACATATATCACTATGGGCCCTACTTAAAAATCACTGTACCTAAATTAAAATTTAAACTCTTCAAATTAACACTAATTTTTAATTTGCACTCCTCTCTTACTGTAATATAAGTTTATAAGACCTCTCACAATCAGCCCTAACATATTTACTGTATGATGTTCAGTGCGTGGCGCTCTTTCAATATTATTTCGTAATATTCTTCCCATAACATCACTCAAATGGAGATACTGCGATGTTTTTCGAATCGCTTAAGAGTCATTGCTTGTCTTAAAATAGGACATACACAAATATCATCAAAAAATAGTCTCTAATTAATGTAAATGTATTATAACTCAAAATAGATATAAGATGGTATCCGTGAAAATATTCAATAGTCTTGAAGTCGGTATAGAGTATTTTCTTGTTTCAAAATTTAAAAATAAATAAATCAGCATTGACTTTAAATCCTCTATATACTGTCCATGAATATATGAGCATTGATTGGTTGACAACACCACATTAATTACATACTAATTGAAGTCATACATTGTACTAAGTTTCTGACAATAAAAATATCTACCAAAAGTATTAAAATTCCAACTTAAGCTTTAATTTCATTTAGATATGTTTCCAACCATATTAGTTTTATTTATTTGTTTCCTCTCAATTTTCGCGGCATATTATTTTCTTCTGAAATCAGGACATTGAAATTACTATCTATAGGCCTGAATAGTGGGGAAAAAATATTTCGTTTGTTCCAGCCTCCAAACTATATACAACATAAGTCAACGATAATTTTTTTTTTTTTTTAATTCTGAGGACCAATTTTATTAAAAGACTAATAATATTCTTTCCTTGGTTATCTGTAGGCTCGGCTGTTGACGCTTCGAAATCTTGTTCACAGTCACACGCTTGCTCTATATAACAGTCTTGCGCTAAGCTACCCCTCTACTTAGCGTTCCAACCATCACTTTAATAATCAATTTCTTCATTAATCGCGGCCACAATGTCTTCACTACACAGTGGATTGAAACTAGAAATAGTTTTCCTAAGACCTGAATTTTTGCTTTCGTTAACAATGGTTACAGATGAACCGATGGAGGTTTCCAAAAAAAGGGTTCGGTACACAAAGAAAATACCGTTAATAAATTTACGAAAATGTACAAAGCAAGCCTTGTTGCCACTTTTAATGCATTCCACAGATACCAAACTATGACAAAAATAATAAAATTTTCCAAGAAAATAAATACAAGTAGAAATACAGCCCTATTACAGTCTACTACGCTTTGGTACGTTATGCGGGGCAGCGACAAAGCACATTCAGTACGTTTTACTACGCTATATGGGGCAAAGGGTTAATTTAAATTAATATTTTTAGGAAGTATTGTAGACTGCAATGGGCAGGACATGTGGCACTAATGGGGAATGAAAGAGGGACATGGAAACTCCTTGTAGGAAAACCAGAGGGAAAGCGCTCAGCAGGCAGACCAAGAATGAGGTGGGAGAATAACATTAACCATGATTTGAGGGAAGTGGGTTATACAGATGTTGATTGAAAAATATTAGCTCGGGATAGGTATATGTAGAGAGCTTATGTCTGAATGGCCCTGAGCCTATGGGTTTGATAATACCAGTGAGTTAATTAGTTAGTTTTAGAAAGTAACACTGTGATATACAGACCTGATGATAAAATGCAAGCATTTTGAAACAATAATTCTGCAAATTATCAGGTGAAATGTTAATTGTCTTATTCTTTAGATTATACATTTAATTTAATCAATTTAACATTTAAAATTTCCAACCCCGCCAAGTATCAAACTGGGGCTGCTAGTCAGAAAGCAGGCATGCTATCACTTGAGCCATCACAGCAGACTTATTCTTTAATAATTGATCAATAAAATTAATATTTATTTTTCAGCAATTGAATGTAACAGACACAATAGTGGAAATCACTGGTCTAGAGACAGGCATGATGTACAACTTCTTTGTGGTATCCCGCAACATGCATGGAACATCGCTACCTTCATCCATTCTCCTGATTAACGTCACGCACACAGGTAAAATATCAACAGAAGTTAGTGAGAGGTGCATGAAAGATTATACTTGCAATAAAATAAGATTACAAACTTAAATGAAGTCAATATTAATAATATTTGCATCTAGATTGAAACTCATCCCGGTAGCTCAGTTGATAGAGCATTGGCCTATAAAGCCGAGTCTCAGTCTGAGCATATAATTTTTCTCTTCAAATATGATTTAGATATAAATATTGTTAATGCATCACTAATTAGATGATTAGGCATTTGGCTTCTTTAAGAGGGTAATATATTAAAATCAAATATGTATATATATATATATATATATATATATATATATGTTATAGCATATGTATAGGGTATAGAAAAAAACAGGTAACTCACTTTTTGCTTGAAACCTAGAAAATGATGTACTTTCGATGTACAACATCCATACTTCCTTACCTATATACCAAACTTTGGAGGTAAATAAACCCTTTTGTATCACTGTTTCACACTTCTAAATGGTAGTGCTTTCCATGGAGAATCTAATAATACATCAAATTCCATTTTGACAAAAAGTGACTTATGTGGTTGTTTCCCTGTATTCTTCATACGTCATTAACCCTCTCTTAAGATGGAGAGAGGTAATAAGAGAAGTTTGTGTTTGGAAGCAGAGAGTACCTGGCTAGCTTAAGTGGTAGGGCATCAGTACATTAAGCTGAAGATCTGGAGTTCAACTCCTGGTTCAGACAAATATTTCTATCTTTATTATAAATATAATAGTGTTTAATATGTTGAAATGGTTTTTATGAGACAGCACATTTTTAAATCTTCAGATGTGACTAAACTAAGGGCCGCATGCAAATACATTAGTCTCTACTCAAATTACTTCCAATCACTGGTGAGCTGACTCACCGTAAGCAATTGCTGAGATCAAATTAACGGCCGACTTACCTGTCATGCATGAAAGTCGACGTCTTCGTAATATTGGTAACGAATTACCCAGAATTCTCAGCGATAAAACCACTTCTGTTATTTTCATCTGCTATAGAGGAACGCATTTACGCTTGCATCCCGCAAATAATACCGTATACAACGACGTCTGCATCGTGCAATATTATGCCAATTCTCCTGTTCTTCCAGTTGAATTCTTTGGTAGACTCTATCAAATTTCTCTTCTCCACGTATACCAAAAACATGATCGAAGTCTTCAAGGTCTGACATCTTGGATAAAGCGGTAAGGTTTCAAACTACATCGGTTACCATCGGTTCCCTTCGGGATTCTCACGATAAGTTTTTATCTTGAGCTATGATCATGTTACCTCATCAGGTAGCTTACAATTATTATCGCATGAATAGATTTCTGAGTAAGCAAAATGTATTAGAATAAAACTTTCTCAGCAGAGAACGCCTTTTATGGTCTAATGTGTTTATAAATTCGATCCTAAGGCTCATATCTTTGAACGCATTAGACCGTAAAAGTCTTTCTCAACATGTACTCCAAAATATGTTTTGCGTACTCGAGAATCTGTTCATGCGATAATAATTGTCAAAATTCCGAAAGCTACCTGGCAAAGTGACTTTGCAGAGAACGAATTGTGAGCAACCCGATGGTAACCGATGTACTTCAAATCTTGCTGCCTGCCTTGCTGCTTTATCCAAGATGTCGGACCTTGAAGACTTTGATCATGTTTTCGGTATATGCGGAGAAGAGGAATTTGATAGTCTACCAAAGAATTCAACTGGAAGAACAGAAGAATCGGCGTAATATCGCATGATGCAGACATCATCATATATGGTTTTATTTGCAGGACACAAGCATAAATGTATTCCTCTAGCAGATGAAATAACGGAAGTGGTTTTATCACTGAGAATTCTGAGTAATTTTTTGCAAATATTACGAAAAAAACTACTTTCATGCATGACCAGTGAGCAACTCGCTAATTCAAACTTTGCACATTCTGACGGAAAACTCAGTTCACCAGAGACTAATGTATTTGCATGCAGCCCTAAGTGTCCCTTCCTAATATATCACTCCATGGATTATATTTAAATGTTTTTGTTGCAGTTCTGGATGTGAAGGGCATTGTGGGAGTAACATCACCTCCTCATTCTCTGGCCGTGTCGAGTCACAGTGCTACGTGGGTCACAATATCCTGGCAACCACCGGAGTTCAGCCATCCCTCTGAACAGATTACATACAAGTGAGATTAAATACAGGTTTATTAGAATAATACAAGTATTAAGAAGCTAAATATGTTACTATGATTGAAATCAGTAAATTAATATACACAACTGAACTATTGTAATCAATGGTAAAGAGAAAAATGTTTGCCTGGACCAGGAATCAAATCATGAACCTTTCAGCTTTACATGCTGATGCTCTAATCATTGATCTAATTCAGGCTTCCTTCCCATCCAAGCACAAATCCTCCCTTTACCTTACTCTCTTGGTCCCACATTCAATGCAATGAGTCATCATTCACAAAAACATTGAATGGTTTCTACATTAAGAAGACATGATGGGACTCCACACAACTATTGCATTATTTATTAAATTAATATTAAGAAGCTAAAGCTATTACTATAATTGAAAGAAGTAAATTAGTCTACACAACTGAAGTATTGTAATCAAAGATAAAGAGAAACTTTTTTTTTTGTAAATGATCAATTGATGATTCATTGCATTTGATATGGGACCATGGGAATAAGGTAAAGGGAGGATTTATGCTTGGATGGGAATTCAACTGAATTAGCTCAGTGGTCAGAGCATCAGCACGTAAAGCTGAAGGTTCATGGTTCGATTCCCAGTTCAGACAATTTTTTTCTCTTTATTGGTTACAATTAAAATCAGGATTCATCAGCATTTTAACCACAAAGAGATTTTAATAAATTAATCTGATATTGTTATATAAATTAATAATTTATCTTATATATATATATATATATATATATAGTGTTACATCTGAGGGTGGCAAGGAAAACCCCAATATTTTACTATTAATAATATCACATCCCTTCATATTTTGTCTTCTTAATAGACCAGTTTGAGAGCAATATTACTCCATCATCAATATTAACATGACTATTGTTCTGACATGGAGATGCACAGCTTTTTTCACATTTCTTACTAGATTTAAATCCCATTATATCTAGTCTGGCCATAAATACTGATACAAAGTAAATTTGAAGAGAAAAATCTTTGCCCAAACTGGGGTTTGAACCCTAGGTATCTAGTTCTTCATACTAATACATTGACCACTATGCTACATTGGCATCACACTTTAGATGGAAATTTTTCCCTCTCTTATAAAATCCCATGCGCCCGAGGCCATGATAAACATTCTGTCTGAAGTGTGATGCACAAGTAGCATACTGGTCAAATCGTTAGTATGTAGAACTAGAGAACTTAGGTTGAAATCCCAGTTTGTGTGAAAATTTTTCTCTTCAAATATGAATTTGTTCTTCAGTGTGAGAATAAATTTACATAAAAAATCAATGATACAAAGTTTTTTTAAAGAAAAACTCAAAAATAGTTTGAGATGTATTAAATTTGAATATATTTCACACATTTAGCACCAAAGAATTTTCAAAATGTCTACCATTTACATGGACAGAGGCTCTAAGTATTTCGGACCATTCTTCTATTGCAGTTTAAATGGTCTCAATTGAGAAATTTGTCACTCCTGACACAAGGCAAGATTCAAGCTGTTGATTGTAGATTAGATTTAGATTAGATTAGATTTATTTAGCCTGGTGTAGTTAAGGCCATGGGCCTTCTCTTCCACTCACCAGGACAAACATATATTACATCAGAATATAACAATCTCAATTAACTCTAATATTAAATACTAAATAAAAATTTGATTAAAAAGATAATATCTATTATATTATAATGCAACCAGTTAATGTTAGTTAAAATTAAGACTAAAACTAATAATAAATTGTATACAAGCAAGACATATTAAATTGTCGATTTTATTATTAATTTAACACTTCTCATTGAAGGATAAATTATATTTGAAGAGAAAAATTTTCACCTAGACCGGGACTCGAACCCGGGACCCTTGGCTTTCCGGGCCAAGTGCTCTACCAACTGAGCTACCGAGGCGAGTTACGATCTAGACACAAATTTTTCTCTTATGTACGTTGTAATTCCCTCGCGCCAAATGCTTGAAACCATAGCTTCTATCTTTGCAAATGGCGGCTTCTTAGTTAAGAAGACATTTATTGGGAATTTAACACTACTTTATAGCCAGTAGGGCTTCTATTGACGATTTTATTATTAATTTAACACTTCTCATTGAAGGATAAATTATATTTGAAGAGAAAAAGTTGGTAGAGCACTTGGCCCGGAAAGCCAAGGGTCCCGGGTTCGAGTCCCGGTCTAGGCGAAAATTTTTCTCTTCAAATATAATTTATCCTTCAATGAGAAGTGTTAAATTAATAATAAAATCGTCAATAGAAGCCCTACTGGCTATAAAGTAGTGTTAAATTCCCAATAAATGTCTTCTTAACTAAGAAGCCGCCATTTGCAAAGATAGAAGCTATGGTTTCAAGCATTTGGCGCGAGGGAATTACAACGTACATAAGAGAAAAATTTGCGTCTAGATCGTAACTCGCCTCGGTAGCTCAGTTGGTAGAGCACTTGGCCCAGAAAGCCAAGGGTCCCGGGTTCGAGTCCTGGTCAAGGTGAAAATTTTTCTCTTTAAATATATTAAATTGTCCCTGTCTAATGTATGTAAAAAACAAAGAAAAATAATGAGATATAGAAAACTAATATTACGATTATACAATATTTAAAACAGAACAAAAAAAAAAACATTTGTTAATCTTAATATTATTTTCATAAATAAGTAAATTTATTAATTGTTAAAAGAATACTATCAGTGAGGTGTATAAGTTAGTTTGTTATTAAATAATTCTTTAGTTTGTTTTTGAAGGATGTTATAGTTTGACATTCTCTGACATAAGGCGGAAGGGAATTCCACGTTTTGGCAAGTGAGGCCATAAAAGATAATGAATAGTATATAGTGTGATGAGGAGGGATATAAAGGACAATGTGCTGATGGGATCGAGTGTCAAGATTATGTGTGTCAGATAGTCTGATGAAGCAGCGTGATAAATAATTAGGCGATGATGTGTGAAGTATTTTATAGAGAAAGGATAGGGAATGGACAGTTCTACGATCTCTTAGACAAAGCTATGATAATTGTTCCAGGGACGGTGTAACATGGTCAAATTTGCGAATACCACAAATAAAACGTGCGTAAGAATTATGAACACGTTGAAGTCTTTGAGTGTAAATGATATTTAAGTCTGTAAAAAGAGTGTCACAATAATCAAAATGGGGTATTGCAAGTGTTTCTACTAACATTTTCCTAAGAGCGAATGGTAGACAATTTCTTACGATTTAATGAATGTATTATTGAGAAGACTGTTTTGCATGTATGTTTTATTTGTGTAGGGTGCCTCTTCTTACTAACAATGGTTGAGGTCTGGGCTGGCAGAAGATAAGAGCAGGCACTTTACCTTCAAGCCACACTTGTGTTGGACCTGTCTTGTTGGCTGAGCAAATTCCAGTATCCATTTATTATAAGCCAGTTTAAGGTCTCTTGACTATAGGCACTAATACTGTAATTTCATAATGTTTTGCATTTGTTTTAACCCTCTTCTCTCTCTCTCATTCTGAGAATTTTCATCATTGAGGGTTTTCTCCAACCAATCTTAGTAATTAACATGAATTCAAAAAGAAATTATATATACAGTGGACGCTTTTTAATTTGAACTCAAGGGGGAATTTTTAAAAATTCAAATTATCGAAACTTCAAATTAACAAAAGACACTTTATTTTTGCTTTAGAATGTTTAATGCCCAACTTTTCTACAATTCTTCAGCTTTGGCACGGACTAATGGGCCACTCAATGGTATGTTATGATCACGCGTTTGAACCATTTGAACACACACTCATCAACTTCAGGAAATTCACCTCCTCTTATGTTTTTCCTACTTCCACCACTTTGTAGGTTCCAACTCTCCATTATTTTTTCTTTATTCTTTATGTAGTTGGTTGAAGTGTTCAGCAGTATTCCATATTCCTTGGCAATATCACACTTCTTAATATTTAATTTTAGGAAGTTATATTTTGAGGTTATTTTAATTATATTATTTTTAGTCTGGACATCTTACCTCAACATTAATATTGAGGTAAGATGTCCAGACTAAAAATAATATAATCACACTTCTTCTTTGTTTCTTTTTCTGCTTCCCTGAGTACTTCAAACTTTTTTTTTGCTAATGTTAAACTGGTGATTTGAGTCACTTAACATATTCATACTGAGTTAAGTTTTTTAACTGTACCGTACTGTACTGTATGTGTAAATGTACCTGTACTGTAAAAGTAAGGGAGGGTACATGCATTATTCTCAGTTTTTGGGCTATGAGTGAGGGGTGGGTGTTTATGTACTGTACCCAACGACACAAAGCGCTGGACAATATGGTCCAGTTTCGCTTGGCATCTAATGGGACTTTAACAATAAGCAACTAGTAATATGGGCACTAGACAAATTCTTGGAATTTTTCAACCATATTTCAACTTTTTATAGAATTAAGATATTTTTTTCATTATCAATAAATTGAATTGTGGCTTTGAATTATCCAAATGTTGGTTTCAAAATGTCGAATTAAACATGGATTTTTAACATTATTTTAATAGGAGTTTCAAGGGGATTGTACTTATATTCAATTACTCAATTATTCGAATTAGAATGTCAAATTAACTGGTGTCCACTGTATATATATATAAATGACAACAGACTTATAGACTATCATTTTGCAACAAACATTCACAAATTTCCCTTAATTAAAGTTCTCCATCATTGTCTGTCCTCTGTTACACCAAATTTCCTCATTAAATTTTGAATGTTGTTCTTCCAGGTTGTTCTTGATCTTCCTTTTTTGTTCCTTCTTTCAATTTTCCATGCATAGACAGTCTTTGGTAGCCTTCCATCCTATATTCTTCTTACGTGTCCATACCATTTTAGCCTCCTGTGCCCCCTCTTCTCACAAAAATTAATCTAAGTGCTAATATCCTCACCAAACTATGATTGAAGAGGGGTAATGGACCCACTGGATTTTCAGAACTATTTTATGAGCTATCCGAGAGTTTGAGGCAAACACGAGATCATTTTGCCAATTAAAAGTCTACTCATTTCATGAAAATTTTCTCATCAGTGAAGAGGATTATTTAGTATCCTTTGTTAGCATATTTCTAGAGGAGGCATTGGCAACTTAGATCTCTCTGTTTCATCAGTTATGGGGTTAGGAAATGCCTGGTACTCTGTTGGTATGCCATAAATCCGAAGTCCTCAGTGATTTCCCTGGACTCTGATATTTTTAACATGTTCAGCTCTCAAGTCATTACTGACTGTTTCCAGTCATGATTATGGCAAATACCACCCACCACTGCTTTCTACACAATAGGAGTTGCATTAAATTTAGATAATTCTTAGCAGTCATTCATTATTTATCAATTGAAACTATGTATAGAATTACAAAACAATATTGATGACTAACATGTTTATCACGTGTGTATAACCTCTCCTACCCAATTCTCATCCTCACCTTCTCGTGGTACAACCCGTTTTCACAAACGAGGCTCTGAGGACCGAGTCACGGCGGTATAACCGTTCCATCAGGTACTGAGTAAATGCGGTATCCTAATGTCTGTCCAGAGACTAAAAGGTAGCAGCCCTACCACTGGACTACTTAGCGTCGGGCCAGTAACCTGTCCTAAGGAACTTCAAAACTACTTTCAAGTCTCAACACGAAAAAATCCAGAAGGAAGCAAAGTATGGACGTTGAAACAGAAGGATATACAGAGACTTAGATCTGCTGAAATGAGATATCTTCGGAGAACTGCAGGATACACACTACTAGATCACAAAAAAAATGAAGACATCTTAGAAGAATTACACATGGAATCTTTAGAAAACAAAATTTCTGATTATAAGTCAAGATGGGTACAACATGTTCATCGAATGGAAGATCACAGAATACCCAAACTAATGTTAAGATATCAACCTGCAGGAAGAAGAAGACCAGGACGTCCACTCAAAAGACTTCTGGATGGTGTTTCTCTTGAGGCCGAAACAGGTCAACAAATGGCCTAAATTCGTGAATGTACTATGATGATGATGATGATGATGAACATGTTTATCAAGATAGTCCCGTGCACCATTGTCAAATCCCGTTCTATAGAATCAACTCATTTGTTTCCTATCTTCTTTCTTTGGGAGGCATAGCCATGTATGTTACTCATTTTACACTACATCTGGCACTATCTGTTTATTGTTGTATAATTTGACATCAATTTAAAAATATCTACTAATTAATTTTTCCATTACCTTATTAAAAATATTAAATAATTACGTATTTTATAGAATACATTGTCAATTCAAGGGTTTTAATTCCATGGTATATATTACAAAAGAACAAACATGGAAGTTGCTAGTGACAATTTTTAATTTTGTGTTTCGTGTAAACCTGCAGTTCTAATAGTTAGATTTCGCTGATGTTTTGAAAATGTCTTCATTAGCTTATTTTAATAGCATATTCTGAGTTTCATTGTATAACATTGAAAATTATGATCTCTAGGATGAATTTTAAATTTTCATATCAGGCGAACTCCTATATCCAATAGTAGGATTTTTTCTGGTGCTGGAAGGGTGGGGGGACTTGAAAAAAACATGCAAGAATGGGGGGGAGGGGGGGGGAAGGGGTCGGGAGGGGATGGCATTTTTTTAATGAACTTCAGTGCGTGACACCTAAGTTTGGTTTTGATGAAACAAAAATTGCAGACCCTAGACCGTTAACAGATACATTCATATTATATATATATATATATATATATATATATATATATATATGTATATATAAATTGTAGTCATCATTTTTGGTGTCTATTAGAATGTATTGGTGAAGGAATGTAAACATTTTTCAAAAATCTTTCATGAGAACTCCATCCGCAATAGCCTTCATCATTCCTTTGGAATTCACTAAAACATGTTTACTATATTTTCAGTGAAAAACTGAAAATGTATATAAAAAAAAATATGAATACTATGTTTGTTTCAGATTGTATCACAAATCAGCAAGCAGATGAAATCACAACCACAACTTGTAGAGACATTGGGGGGGTAACACATCCACATGATAGTGGGTCTCAATCCCAACACACAGTATATTGTGTATGTAACTGCAATCTCTAAGAAAGGACCAAGCATGCCTTCAGAAACTCTGATTGCTTGGACTGATCCAGCATATCCTGCATTTGTTGAAGTAAGTAAACTGTCTACTATTAATTTTTTAATTGGTTGAAAAAAAAATGTTTTTAGTAGTGTTAATGAATTTATTATTAATCCAAGCAGCACTTTCTGAAAACATATAGATTGAACAAATAGATTTTTATGCATCAATAAGGAAAATGTGAATTGTATCAGAGCATCTCACACAAAAGAAAAACTCTACGAAAGAAAAAAAAGGGGAAACAAAAAAAGAGAGAGAAACACAAAACGAAAAAAATACCAGCAAGGCCAGTAGACACTACTAGTCGAATCTATGAACGCAATTGACCATAAAAGGCGTTCTCTGCTGAGAAAGTTGTATCCTAATATAATTTTGCTTACTCAGAAATCTGTTCATGTGCGATAATAATTGTTGAAATTTTGTAAGCTAATTCTGAACGAGTACTACTTAAGAGAGAAAACAAATTGTGAAAATCCCGAAGGGAACCGATGGGAACTGATGTAGTTTTGAAACCTTGCCGCGTACCCCTTGTTGCCTTTATCCAAGATGTCAGACCTTGAAGACTTTGATCATGTTTTTCGGTATCACGCGGGAGAAAAGGAATTTGATAGAGTCTAAACCAAAGAATTCAACTGGAAGAACAGGAGAATCGTCGTAATATTGCGCGATGCAGACGTCGATTTGTTCTACCGGTATTATTTTGGCGGGATGCAAGCAATAAATGGGCATATTCCTCTAGCAGAGAACGAAATAAAACGTGGAAGTGGGTTTTATCGCCTGAGGATCAGGATTTGGGTAGGTAATTTCTTGCCCATATTATGAAAACGACGACTTTCATGCATGACCAGTTTAGCGGGTAGCTACTTCGATCTTTGCACTTTGCTCACGGTGAGTCAGTTCACCAGTGATTGTTTAAAATTTGAGTTGTTTTTTTTTTTTTTGGCATTGCGGCCCTACGTATCTTCTAAAGGCGATATATTCCTAACCTCCCATGTATACTATCTATCTATAATGGCCTAACCTAATGTTCAGCTGTGGCCTCCCCTTCATTAGGAGTTAATAGAACAAGTTAATTTAATTACCTTATTATATCATGAATAGTATGTAGTCAACATACTGAACCAATGAGACATCTAGCAGGCAACTAAGGTATTACTAGGATGTTGAGGTCAATAAATTTTGTTTAGAGGCTTTTTCATTCAGGCTTAAGAATCTTTCATGAGCCAGAAAATCTTCAGACTTGGGATTCATGGCTTAAAGTCCCTCCTAGATGATTTGTTCCTTGGATTTTTCCATCCTAAAAAATCCATCCGACCCTGGCCGGGTTTGAACCGCATAACACTGTTTACAAACAACACTGTAAGTTAAGTCCAGGCCGTAACATAGCGTAAAAGGGATCACTAAGGTTTAAGTGGTCTTTGGCTCGAGCAGTTGACTTTTGTTTTTTTGATGGGACATCTTTACATATAAATACCAGTTAGACAATATTAAACAAACAGTGTTTATTAAAAATAACAAACGTAAAAGAAAGATTAGACAAAACATATAATGCAAATTGACTTAAAAAAAACAGCTAAAATCCATTCGCCATGTTGATTTTGAGGCCAGAAACAAATTATCTCTTTGTTAATATTCAGAGAGGTAGAAAAACCCCTTTTAATTAAAAGTTCAACACAACATTAGGTTATTATTCATCTTGCTTGAACCCTTAGGTCCCTTTCTTCTTAAAATCATGCATTATTAAAATAAGTTATGTTTGATCCTTTGGTCAAACAGAAATATTATAACTATAAGTTAATTTTGCTTCTTCTGAAAATGACCATTTTAAAAAAACAAAAAAAAACTTGAACTTTTTAGAGTGATACTACAATACGACCAGAGCGTCTTAACCCATATTAAGCGATCCTCCTCCCGACTGTTCTGGCTTTCCTACCAAAAACCCCGCCTTTTAGATTATCATCTCTACCTTTCACCATTCCCAAAAACTACTGGAAACCCTATTTTCCTTACCCAATCTTTTGTAAGGTATTCCTAGTTCTATCAGGTCCACATATTGTATAAGATGTGTTTTTCCTTCTACTTATCATCTCTCTTAAACTAGGTTATGTTTTGTTTGAAAACTTAATCAAAAATCATTTTGAATATTTGAATTTGGAAATAAAGAAAAAAGTAAACATACAAAAGAAGAAATTCAGGAATTTAGTGTCAAAAATATAATGTCAGATGAATCAAGGACAAAAATTAATACTGAAGATAAAGAAAAAAGAAAAGTTGAGGCAACATCAAAGAGTTTTCAACCAAAATAATAGATCACCAATGAAGAAAATGTAGTGAATCTGTCAGAAGTGGTTTTAGATAATGAAGAATTAAATTACTCTAATAATGGCCTAAAAAACCTGATATCAGTTTTTTCGACAAAGTTGAAGATTACTCTGCTGATATTGAAATTGGAAATAACTGATATGAACAATTGAAGATAAGGTAATTATTAGGAAAGAAATTGGAAAAAAGTTTTAGAAGAAATTAAAGACTCTATCAAAAAAATTTAAAAGCAAAGAAAATTTGGGCAATTTTGAAATAAAATTAACAAACAAAAATTTAAGACTTTTTCGAAAGCAGACAAAGGAAATAAAATAGTTATTCTTGACAAAATTGGATTATACTTGCGAGGATGGACAATCTCTTAGAATCAAAACGAAATTTTTGGAATGGAAAAAAGATCCTTTACCTAAAGCTATTAAAAAATCATTTGATAATACTTTTGAAACAAATAAAATATACTTTAACAAAACACAAGAAAAATTTAAATTGAAAGTGTCCAATCCATCGAAATCCTAGAATGTACGGTCTAATAACCAAAGATTCATAAAAAAATTGGTAATAAAAGATGAGACCTATAGGTCAAACAACAATTGGTTGCCCATGCTATTATTTATCTAAATGGCTAGTAACAAAAATGTAATGAGTTTTCCCAAATTTGACACTAAAAGTATTCAGAACTCTTTGGGAATTGGTTTGACAAATTGAAAAATATGAGTCTAGGGACATGATGGACAGAATTGGTTTCATTTGATGTAATTTCATTGTTTCCTTAGTATAAAACCAGTTGGAAAAAATGCCCCCTAAATTTTTTGAGGAAATGGGTTAAGTTCTTTAAATATGTAAAAATGACATATTAGAGGAAATATATAACTCTGACTAAGCTAATGTGTCAGTAATTCTTATTTTACCTATAATGAAAAATTTTACCAACCGTTTTCGGGTTTGTCAATGGGTAATCCGCTTTTCACCATTTTTAGCTGATTTGTTCATGAGTTACTTGGAGTGTCAAATCACTAAAGCATACCCATGGATGTTTAAGACTTGGTACAGATATGTGGATGATATTTTTGCAATAATAAATTCTAAAGATATTGAAGATGCTCTTAAATTATTAAACCTTCAGGATGAATCAGTAAAGTTTACCGTCGAATTAGAAAAAGGAAACAAAATTCCTTTTTTGGATTTATGTATAATTAGGAATGATCAAACACTGAAAATTGAATTTCATATATTTAGAAAAGGAACTCATACAGATAATTACATTAAATCATCAGGCTTCAATCACATTGCTCATAAGCATGCAATATTCATAGCTTAATTTACAGATTGACAAATGTACCATTAAACGAAGAAAATTTCAATAAAGAGTTTAAACATATCTTAAACACTGCTAGATTAAATGGTTTTGATAAAGAATTAATTATAAATAAGTTGAAGAAATTCAAACACAATAAAAGACTTAATGAATATACTACTTTACAAAATTGCAAAGAAAAGAAAAAATACAAGAAAATTACTTACCATCCTGAAATGCATAGGAAATTTCAAAAAATTTTTGACAAATACAACATTTTTTTGGCACCAATAAATAAATTTAGTTTGGGTAATCTTCTAAGTACCAATAAAAAAGTCAAAGTTCCAGACAGTAAGAAATCTGGAATTTATCAAATAAATTGTGAAGATTGCAATAAAGTTTATATAGGAAAAACAAAAAGGAATTTGGAAATTCGGACAAAAGAACATTTCAGAAATATTAAAAATTGTGAAATTGAAAAATCTGCAATTGCTGCACATAGTTTATTAGAACATCATAAAATTGGAAGAGAAGCTAAACTTTTAAAACAAGTAGAGAAACCTTTGGAATTGACAGTTTGGGAAAAAATATACATTCAGAAAAACAAAAATAGATCAATGAATTTTGATATCCCTAACGAAATTACATTGATTTCGAAGTTCATAAATTCAACAATAGATAGCAGCACTGAAGATGGCGACAATAGGATAGTTGACGGCCGAAGAATTTCAACAGTCGGAGTTATGGCTGACGATGAACATGGTTATGTTTGAAATCGCGATATCATGGAAGCATGAATCCTATGAGGTGAGTTATTTAAACAATATGTTCTCCGATGATTTTTAATGATTATACCTCATAATGTTTACTTCCCAACATTAATTAAATATTATCTTAATGTGTTTGGGTTATATAAGTTTTCGTAAGAGTATCCCATTAGGTTGAAACTAACAAAGTTGTTTGTGATATTATATAAGATTTCGTAAGTGTGTCCTCATAGATTGAAAAATATATTGATGTGAAATCATTTCTAAGATATTTTATTATAATTTTTACCCTCGTTTTTATTTATAAAACTCTTGTATGCATTTTGATTGGGACTTCAATCAGCATATTAAAGATGATTATTTATTCCCTATCTTCTGGTATAATAAACAAGTATCTTGTGTATATGCTTCATTTGTTTTTATAGAATTTTATTGTTATGGCAGTTAGGCCCTAGTGTAGGCGTAACCACTTGGAACCAGAGGCAAGAAGCATAAACACTGGTCTACCGCGGCCGTCTCTCATGTATACTATTTTTTAATTACTTATATTATTACATTTATTTTCATTAATATTTAAAGGAGGGTCGAGGGTTCAAGTCCCGTTGGGGTCAGGATTTTTAAACTGACCCAAACCTCTGGCGGCACTAGGGCCCTGGGGTCGACTCAGCCTCTAACGGAAATGAGTACCAGATGCTTGTTCTGGGATTAAAGGCGGCTGTCACACAGGGCTGACAACCCGGCTGACATAAAGTGCCGATTGTCTAGAAAAAGTGGGAGCCCTAACCTCCTATTACCCCAAGGGCCTCCGGGCCTGTTGTAATATCACTTTACTAATATTTAAAGGAAGTGACACTATGAGGTTTATTTTAATTAATAAATTGAGTTAAATTTAACAACTCGCCTCATAATTGTAGATTTCATGAAGACTAGTTTCGACATATCTTCACATCATTATCAATTCCATCTAATCTATAAATCCATGGAATTGATAATGGTATGAAGATATATTGAAACTAGTCTTCATGAAATCTACAATTATGAGGTGAGTTGTTAAATCTAACTCAATTTATTAATTATATTTATTCCTTCATCCATCCAAGTAATACCTTAGTATGTTTTTATTATAAATTTCATACATCTCAATGATGGATAAATTATGTTTGAAGAGAAAAATTATACACTCAGACTGGGGTTTGAATCCAGGACCTTTCACACTCTAGGTGAATGCTCTGAGCTATCTGAGAAATTCCATTCTATGCAAATTTTTCTCTTATATAAGCTGTTAATTCCCGCACACTAAATGCTATGAAGCCGTTGCTTCTATCTTGTAAATGATGGTTTCTTTATTAAGAAGACTTTCAATTGGGAATTACACGTTACATTATAATGCCAGTAGGGTTCAAGCTCCAGTCTGAGAGTATAATTTTTCTCTTCAAATATGATTTATCCATCATTGAGATGTATAAAATGAATAGTAAAAACATCATAAATTTATATAATAAATTTGGGAATTTTTAACATTATGAGGTTTTATTAATAAGAATTAAATGAATCGTGAATTCTTATCATCATAAATTGTTGTTTTTTGTAAGACATGTTTCAAAGCTTCTGTGCTTCTTCGTCAGTTGGTACAGACTGATCTTTTTAAGTTGTTGGCTCTGGATCTTGACTCCTGCTCCTTCTTTTTGTAGTCCAAAAAGAACAATAAAAGAAATAAAAATATATTCTCCACTCACTATTAAAAGAAATAATATTCCATAAACCAGCAAAATCAGATGTAAATTCAGTGTTTTATTTTAGGAAGTAATATTTTGAGGTTCTTTTAATCAAGTAATATCTTACCTCAATCTAATGCTGATTTGTTCTCGAACATGTTTGATTAGACTTCTATTCATCCTCAGCATGGCCGGACTGGTTAGATTTATGTTGTAAACCCTGAATGTCGACGTCAGCTCCCTCCTGCAGTCGGCTGAAGAACCCCCAAACAAGGTCACATTCAGTCGGTATTTCGAAATTCATAACATAGTTTTTGTTCTTCTGAATGTAGATTTTTTCCCCAAATAGTCAGCTCTTTTTTATTTTCTCTTTTAATAATTTAATGTTCAAATTTATATTATGTTTTTCAGACCGAACATGAGCAGCAACTGCAGATTTTTCTATTTCCCCATTTTTAATATTTCTTATGTGTTCTTTGGTTCTAATTTTCAGGTTTCGTTTTGTTTTTCCTATTATATCTTTTCACAACCAGTACATTCAATTTGATATATATTGCTGATTTTTTATTTTTATCAGTTTTTTTTCATTTTTGTTGGTTTTTATTACTTTATTTAAACTATGGTTATTTTTCGGTGCTAATTTAATATTAAACTTCTCAAATATCTTTTGGAATTCATAAATTCAAATTACTGAGGAGTTTTCTTAGTTTATGCAGTTCCTGCTTGACAAACTTTTTTTTACAAAACATGTTTTACAAATAATGATTTTAAATTTAAACATATAATACTGTAGATATTATTTTGTGTAGCCTCCAACAGTGCATCCAATCAACCTGGTGATGGAAGGCAGTAGCATGACAATCCTCTGCATAGCGATGGGAACTCCAATGCCGACAATCTCACTTTACATATCTGGGAGACTGGTGAGACAAGAAACAACTCGACACATGGTTACAGTGATCCACAATGTAACCAGAGACATGGACCAGATATCCTGTTATGCAGACAATGGTTATGGTACACCCATGCAGGCTTCCAGAAAAATCACAATAAGTTGTAAGTTTGTTTCACATATTTTTAGGAATGTAAAGTCTAATATTTCAATGTTATATTTAAATATTAGTACTTTCCAATATTATTTTAAAAAGAAAAATCAATGCTCTACCAACTGAGCTACCGAGGCGAGTTGCGATCTAGATGCAAATTTTTGTCTTATATATGTTGTAATTCCCTTGTGCCAAATGCTTTGAAACATTTGCTTCTATCTTTGCAAATGGCGGCTTCTTTGTTAAGAAGACATTTATTGGGAATTTAACACTACTTTATAAAGCCAGTAGGGCTTCTATTGATGTTTTATTATTATTAATTTAACACTTCTCACTGAAGGATAAATTATATTTGAAGAGAAAAATTTTCGCATAGACCGAGACTCGAACCTGGGACCTTTGGCTTGCCGGGCCAAATGCTCTACCAACTGAGCTATCGAGGCTAGTATATAATTTATCCTTCAGTGAGAAGTGTTAAATCAATAATAAAAACATCATAATTCTCAACTTGATTTGAATGAATCCCCTTTGTTAAATTAAAAAATTTAAATAAGTATTGTTTTATTGTTGCTTAGATCAGTTGGAACACAATTCATAATTTGTTAACATGTCTGAAGAAGGTACAGTGTACCGAAACAGCTGTCACTGAATTATATAATAAATATGAAAATCAAATAAAACTACGTTTTATTTTTATTTAATTAACATATATTTTTCTCTTCAAATATAATTTTTCCTTCAGTGAGAAGTGTTAAATTAATAATAAAAAATCTAGGAGATTTAATATAATTATCTGTGTTTGTCTTATTTCTGTATATTCCAAATTTTATCTAATATTTAAAGGAAGTAACACTATGAGGTTTCAATGAATGAATGAGTCACTTCTTATCTTACCTCATAGTTTGTTTCTTTTAAGCAACCTGCAGTCAACCAATATTGACTACTGGATTTTCATTGCAAACTTGCGCGAGGGAATTACAATGTACATAAGAGAAAAATTTGCGTCTAGATCGTAACTCACCTCGGTAGCTCTGTTGGTAGAGCACTTGGCCCGGAAAGCCAAGGGTCCCGGGTTCGAGTCCCGGTCTAGGCGAAAATTTTTCTCTTCAAATATAATTTATCCTTCTATGAGAAGTGTTAAATTAATAATAAAAATCGTCAATAGAAGCCCTACTGGCTATAAAGTAGTGTTAAATTCCCAATAAATGTCTTCTTAACTAAGAAGCCGCCATTTGCAAAGATAGAAGCTATGGTTTCAAGCATTTGGCGCGAGGGAATTACAACGTACATAAGAGAAAAATTTGCGTCTAGGTCGTAACTCGCCTCGGTAGCTCAGTTGGTAGAGCACTTGGCCTGGAAAGCCAAGGGTCCCGGGTTCGAGTCCCGGTCTAGGCGAAAAAAAAAAAAAATTTTCTCTTCAAATATAATTCATCTATATAATTCATCTATAATGTTACCATCTGGTACTGATTTGATGAACTTTGAGATCAGGTCCTGTTCATCGGGAATTTCAAAATTCAATGATCTAAATTTGTTCTTCTGAATATACATCTTCTCCCAAACTGTCAGTTTAAAGGTTTTTCCAAATGTTTTAGAAGTTTGGCCTCTTTTTCAATATGACTCTCCAGATATGTGCTGCAATAGCTGATTTTTCAATTTCACCATTTTTAATATTTCTGAAGTGTTCCTTAGTGCAAGTGTCCAAATTCCTTTTTGTTTCCTATGTATACTTTATTGCTGTCTTTACAACTAATTTGATAAATTACAGATTTTTTGCTATCTGGGGTGTTCAATTTCTTATTGGTTTTTAATAGATTACCAAGGCTAAATTTATTTATCTGTACCAATGTAATATATTGACTTTTTTTTTAATACTTTGAAATTTGTTATGTACTTCAGGATGATAAGTAAATTTTCTTGAATTGTTTTCCTTTCTTTGAATAAGGTTGCAGGGTGGTATATTCTTTTAATCTTTTTTGTTGTCTGAATTTCTTTAATTTATTTGTTTAATTTTTTCCTTTCCAAAACCATTTAAATTAGCTAGGTTCAAAATGTGATTGTATTCTTTCTTAACACCAGATGACAATGTTATAGATGAAGTTTCCAACGAAAATCCGATAGTCATAATATTGGTTGAAAATGAGAGAGATTTTCTCATGAAAACTGCAGTTCCCATGTTTAAAAAAAGGACATAAATTATGAAGTAAGATAAGAAGTGATTCATTCAATCATTGAATTAAGAACCTCATAATGTTATTTACTATATTTAACTATGAACTATGAGGTTTATTTTAATTATTACAAGTTAAGTTTTTATTATTTTCTTAATTTCTTGTTAACCCATCAGCATGGAGTGACGTGCACTGCCCGCATGATTTCTATACTGGAACTAGTTCTTATTTTTCGGAAAAGGTTCACTAAATAAATGATTAAATAATATAATTTTGTAGAGGAAAGATTACCCTTTTATTAATAACGTAACTCATTTTCAAATTGTGTAATTTTGTTTTCTAACTTACAAATTTAAATGCCATTCCAAGGAATCCCCCTGCAGCTCCTCCCACGCTGATGGGTTAAATTTAGATCTAAAACTAATTTTGTTTTATTAATTTCAGTTTTCATCATAAACTTTATAGTTTGGTTTTGAGTAATAAATAAGTTTGGCCTGTGTTCTTCTTACCTCATATGTTGTTTATTTAAGACATATGTTTCAATGCATGTTTGCTCCATCTTCAGTTGGTAGAGACTCCAAATTAGCTTTGAATGTTTAACAGTTTTAAAGCCTCCTCTATATGTTTGTGATTCACTATAACAATTATATTGTTTTATTTTAGGAAGTAATATTTTGAGGTTCTTTTAATTAAATTATTTTGAGTCTGTGAAATATTTCCTCAATATTAATATTGATTTATTCTTGAACATGTTTCGATCAGTCTTCTATCATCTTCAGCATCAAGGCCAGACTGGTTGGATTTATGTTGTAAACCCTGGATGTCGATGTCAGCTCCCTCCTGTGATTAGCCAAAGAACCTCCAAACAAGGTCACGCTCCATTGGTATTTCGAAATTCATAACTCTGTTTTTGTTCTTCTGAATATAGATCTTTTCCCAAACAGTTAGAAAATACAAAATATTTGGGAAAAGAAGAACAAAAACAGAGTTATGAATTTTGAAATACTGACTGAGCGTGACCTCGTTTGGAGGTTCTTTGGCCAACCGCAGGAAGGAGCTGACATTGGCATCCAGGGTTTACAACATGAATCCAACCAGTCTGGCCATGATGCTGAAAATGATTAGAAGATTAATCAAAACATGTTCAAGAACAAATCAACATTAATATTGAGGTAAGTTTTCACAGACTCAAAATAATTTAACACTTATATTATCAACATATCTTCACCAAAATTTAAAAATCAAAGATGGTCCGGTAATTATCTTTTGTTCAAAATTTCCTATGAAAAGAGTAGCAAAAAATTGGGACAGGGGTTCCCCATAGTAGGAGCATTTACTGAATTTTGAAATTCTCGGGGAATGTGACTTGATTTGGAAGTTCATGGGTCTACCAACAGATGGAGGAGGAAATATTTAATAACCAATGACAAAATAACAGTTGAGTATAAACTGATGAGGAGGAAATAGTTTCTCCAAAACTGCTCTAAAATGTGAGGTGAGGTGTAATTAATGATACATTGAATATAACTTCAACTCAGGAATGGATTATAATAATTTCAGATCAGCCACACATTACAGCAACTGGCATTAAAATGGCTGCTCGAGGTGACTCGGTATTGCTGCATTGTCTAGTGTATGCACATCCTGAACCCAAGATGATGTTCTGGAAGGATCACAGTGGCCGTGTCCCAGTCATTCAAGGAGGAAATTATGACATCTCCATTGGACCAGAATCAAATGTAAGTTAATTTGTTGGTTATATTATTGTTGGTTTGTTCTTGAACATGTTTCAAAACAATCCTGTTTTATCGTCAGCTTTTCCAGACTGGTTTTATTTATGTTGCACAACCTGGATGTCGATGTCAGCTCCATCCTGTGGTTGGCCAAAGAACCTCCAAACAAGGTCACGCTCCATTGGTATATCAAAATTCACAACTCTGTTTCTGTTCTTCTGAATATAAATTTTTTCCCAAATAGTCAGCCCTTTTGTATTTTCTTCTTCTTCTTCTTCCTTCCAAGTATCAGGCCAAGGCCTGTTACGATCCTATAGAAAATTTTCCCTCCCCGGGAAATTCTCGTATAAGACTTGAAAGCATAATAATAGTCCCTTCGATTGGTTGCTGGCCAAAGGAAGGCTAGACCAGTGATGGGGCTGCCATCTTATAGCCTCTGGTCAGGCTTTTCTGGAAGAGAAACGAAAATAAAGGAAAGAAGAAATGGACGAAAGGAAAGACCTCCCTAGCCTTCGGATGCCCTAATAGAGTCAGGTTCGAAAAAAACAAGAGTTAACCAGGTCTGAGTTTAGATAGCTAAAGTTAACAGAGTGCAAAACAACAAGTAGGTGTACGAAATGTTTTGCTCAGCTTGGTCACCTTGTGGTCGCCATCCACATATCCCCTAGATGAGGACCCCTGAGGGTTTTGTATTTTCTAACTGTTTTAATAATTTAGTGTCTGAATTTATATTATGTTTTTCAGACCAAACATGATGCAAGCAACTGCAGATTTTTCAATTTCTTTCGCCATTTTTAATATTTCTTAGGTGTTCGGTGGTTCTAATTTCTAGGTTTCTTTTTGTTTTTCCTATATATATCTTTTCACAATCCATGCATTCAATTTGATATATTCCTGACTGTTTATTTTTATCAGTTTTTTTCATTTTTGTTGGTTTTTATTAGTTCATTTAAACTGTAGTTATTTTTTGGTGCTAATTTAATATTAAACTTCTCAAATATCTTTTGAAATTTATTATGTACCCAAGGGTGATATGTGAATTTCCTATATTTTTTCATAGGTGGTTCTTCTTTTTCAAGAGTACTTCTGTTTATCATTTTTTGTTTTTTATACTTTTCTATCTTTTATGTACCATTTTTTCATCAAACCCATTTTCTCTTGCTACTTTGATTATGTATTTTTTCTCATGTTTGAAATCTTCTTCGTTTAAGGGTAAGTTTGCCAATCTATGAGTTAAACTATTAAAGGCTGCTAATTTATGTCCAATTGGATTGAACCCTGTTGATTTTAATATAATTAACACATTGGTGACCGACAGCTCTGCGTTCCACCCACCGCTGCTGGACCGGACATTTCTGTCAGTAGGGTGGACTTTTAAATTTTAAACCGCGCTAGCACAGTGTGGCTTTTACATCAATATATTTACAGTCAATAACAATAATGCATAAGTAAATCTTTATTAGTGTTCTCACCAGACCTTCTAGTAGAAATTGAGGGTTTGATAGCGTTGGGAAATTACCCTTTATATAAAGGCACAGTGCAAAAGAGCATATGTAGCGAGTTTCTTTTCTTGTGTTCACTAAAAACGTGGCAAAGTTTGGAGGGTATTTTTTTCTTTCCAATCACCGTTGGTGTTAATTTATTTTTCTTAATGTCTTAGCCTCCCTGGTGGGTCGTGAGGTGGTCTCCTAGAAGTGGTTTCTTTTCTCTCTGTCTTTCCTCGTCTTCCCTGTCATCTGTTCCTAATTTCACGACTGCCAAACAAGAGGCTGTTTCAAGCAAAAAACTTCTGTTTGACATTTTGCTGTTAGGATTTTGAAATTTATAGACCCTCAAAGCATTAAAGAGTGCACAATTCAGAAACCACAATACAACTTTCTAGCTCCATTTCACTATTTTTCTAAGGATGGAGTAATATGATACGTACTGGTCAGCCCTGTCTACACCCTTCACATAGGCCTACTTGTTATATTGAAGTATTCAATAGGGCATTTTTACAACTTTACTCCTCCCACTCTCGTGTTGCCTGATGCAATGTGCTAACCATTCTTACGTCTCTTTTATCTTTCGATGTTTGTAGCAAAAGGTCCCCCTTACTACAAAAACACTTTCTCCTGGTTTGAGTTTATTTCCTGCTTCCACAAATGATTTTGGAAGCCCTCTGTTAATCTTTATTGCTTCAGAAACTCTCGTCTTTGTTTCGAGCAAATTTTCAGCTATAGCCACACTATTATAATAATTATCCTGGTGGAGATGATGCCACAGATATAAATTCGGCTCCAGAACGCAAAATAGAGTTTCTTTTGATTTTTCCGCTCTGCAACATATATTTACAGGTTACATACGTATTCCATAATCGCCTAACTACCCGCAATAAAATTCCATATTTCACCAGCCGTCTGTCATAAAATTGTAAATTACTCTTTCTGTAAAGTTGGCAATTTCATAATAGAGAAGAGAGGGGTACAAAAACAACTAAAATTTATTTCACAATGAGAAGAAACAAAATTGAATGCCTCATTCAAAAGCGAAGAGGCAGGGAAGCCATAGAAAACGTAAAAATGGAAATCTCCGTGACCGGTCGTCTAGCGCTGGCCATTTAAACACGGAGATCTCCGTGGCCCGTCACCATTGTGTTAAAATAACCTCAAAGTATAACTCCCTAAAATTAAATATTAATCTGTTGGTGTTTGTGACCAAGCTTATTGTGACATTGCACCATAAGGGAGCTGGGTTGTTGGAACCATTATGAATGTGACAGTGTTGTTCACTTACAATTACTTGGATTAATTTTGGGTTAATTCAGGGTAAAGCTTCTCTCTTTTTTTAGGGAAGAGCATGAGGAATTTGTAGGGATTGTGAAAGAATCATAGCCGAGTGGTTTAAGGCAGAATCCTTGTTGCAGAGCTATAAGATTTGTGCTGGTTCATGTCTCATGGGGAATGAAATTTTCTCATGGAATTTTGTCAATGTAGGATCAATGCCCACCCAGCATCATGAGGAATTTGGGTAGTTACAATAAATAGTAGCTCCAGGTTGAGAAAACCAGCTATAATGGCTGAGGGAACCCAACTTGCTGACCACATATCACTCCTCTACATTGGCAAAATTATCATCCACCTATGTGATTAACACATGTGGATGTAAGGCCAGCTCGTAGTCCAAGGGTCTTATAGATCTGTCATGCCGTGGAGTTTTTTGGAGACCATTTCATGGAATTGATTTATTACCATCACCAACTGGTCGCTCTGCATAATAGGAGAAATATAAATGTGGAACACTTAAAATCATGCCAGACTTTGAATATAAATTCAGACATTGTTATTAAATATTGGAAAGCTGTAAGGAAAATAGATTGTCAAATACTGAACATTGTATACAAACATACTTAATATTGAGTTTGTATTTTTTTAATTCTTACCTCATATTTACAATGTTAATAGTAATTTTCCCTTTAATTTTTTTAATCCCTCTTTGTTTTATAATGAATTATTGATTTATTTACTTTCATGATCATGCCTTAATAATTATTATTATAATTTTAGCTGTCGTAATTTATATAATGATTATATTAGTTATAAATAATTTTAATGACCGATTCACTTATTTATATGAATATAGTAAGTATATTTATTATTAGTACGTATTTAATTGTATAACTTCATATATATACTTGTTTAGTTGGACGTATGTTTCAGGGCTGTTGCCCCATCTTCAGCATTGCACAAACTGGTTTTCTTTTTTCTTCAAGTTGTCGGCCCTGGATCTGTGTTCCAAACCCTGGAGAAAGGAACCTTATTACCATGTTCTTTGGAACACAGATCCAGTGCCAACAACTTGAAGAAAAAAAAAAACCAGTTTGTGCAACGCTGAAGATGGAGCAACAGCCCTGAAACATATGTCTGACTAAACAACCATATGAGGTAAGAATGTTAAAAAAATGCAAACTCAATATTAAATTAAACCTCATAATGTTACTTCCTAATCATTTCAAAATACTTAATATTTTACCAGATTTTATTAGCCATTGGAAGTACAAAATATCTGTAGCAACATAAATACAAATAGGGTGAATAATACATAATAAAAAAAAGTGACTCCATGGCATATCCATTTTACACTCCTCTAAAGTCACTATCCATTTCAATGAAGGAAGGCAACGATTGAAAAATCAATGTTATTGTGAAGTTTTACACATATTCTACTAGCTTTCTACATGACCACCATCTAGGTGAAAATACATACTCCATCTTTCAGCTGTGAAACCAAATGTAGACCTACATTTAAACTGTAAAAAATCCTGCTGCTTCTGTGATATGTTTCCGTAAATCAGGCAGACATGAAAAGGATATTTTCGGATAGTGAAATGTAGAATTTTCCACATTATGTTTCAACGGGCATTCAACTCCCTTGTGAGGTGTTGAGTCAATGCATTCGAACTATCACAGGCAATTTGAATCTGCTGCACTGTTTCTGCTGATATGTGAGGTCATGTCTGATCACACACTGCCGGTACACTTAAATTTGTTTACAAGCAGATGAATGTGTGCCTTTGTTGGGGTTGTTTTACAGAATTTATGGGTAAATTCAGCTCTGGCTCTTCATATGAAATCTGCATACCCATGCACAAACAATGGTAATCCTAAAATAAGTAATGGTAATCTGTCCCTCCTTACTAAATATGTAGAACTAGTTATTTTATTTTGAGTCTGTTTATCTTACCTCAGTATTAATGTTGATACATTAATACATTACTATTGAGGTAAGATAAACAGACTCAAAATAAAATAATTAAAACAACCTCAAAATATTACTTCCTAAAATAAAACATGTCCACCGCTGTAGTCTCGCGTGCTGCCTTGTCACGCAGCAGGCCCAGGTTCAATCCCCGGTCGGGGCAGTTTTTCTGGGTGAGGTTTGTATCGGGGTTTTTCCTCACCTGTAAGACAAATGTCAGGAAAACTTTAAGGCCCAAACGGTCCCCGAAATCATATGGCCATCATCATCATCATCCTTATCATCATCATTCTTCACTGGTGTGGAAAGCAACGGGAAGCTACCACACCTTCAATTCTCTAGTAAAGCTGCAAGCATAGCATGAAAATGCTATGATTGCAGTGAAGGACCTGCCTTTGGGCAGAATTACTATGGATGGATGAAAAATAAAACATGTTGCACTAAGTCAACAGTGTATACAAAGAATGGAAAAAAAAAAAAATAGTATTTTCATGTAAATGGATAGTGACTTTAGAGACACCTTGAATTTTCTTGCTACTTTCATAATTTGTCTATATACATGTTTATCACATATCTCTACTCATTAATTTTTAATGAAGTTTCAGTGAGAATGGGAACATCTTATATCAAATTAATGTTGAGTTCTGTTTGAAAATACTTCAATATAATCCTCTATATCATCGTCAGCTTGTCCGGACTGTCGAGTTTTATATTGTGGACCCTGGATGTCGATATCAGCTCCCTCCTCTGACTGGCCAAACAACCTCAAAACTAGGTGATGTTCAGCAGGAATTTCAAAATTCATGACTCTATTTTTGTCCTTTTGAATGTAGATTTTTTCCCAAATGGTGAATTCTTTCGTATTTTCTAATTATTAAAATTAGAAGGGTAAGGATTACTCCAAATTTATAATTTATTAATGAGGATTGGTTGTAAGATGAATTTGGGTAGCTCATACTATTTATGAGGTAAGATTAGCATTAATTTTATTGTCTTTCATTTTTTTGGTGGGTAGTTATGACTTGATGATATTTAATATATTTCAGAATTATTTATGGTTTATTTTTTTAACTATACCGTTAGCTTTTGTTTGATTTTCTTCTTGCTTAGCCGAAACTAATTGGACCCCCTTTAATTTTGCTGAAGGGGAATCTGAATTGGTATCAGGTTTTATTGTGGAATATAGAAAAGGAGGCTGTGCATTAATCTTTAGGGTGTTAATAATTTAGTGTTTGAATTTATATTGTATTTTTGGACCAAACATGGGCAACAACTGCTTATTAAAACAATTATAAAATACAAAAGAACTCACCATTTGGGAAAAAATATACATTCAGAAGAACAAAAATAGAGTCATGAATTTTGAAATTCCTACTGAACCTAGTTTGGAGGTTCTTCAGCCAGCAGGAGGAGGGAGCTGATATCAACATCCAGGGTGCACAACATAAAACTCAACATCTGGGCAAGCTGACAGTGATATGGAGGATTATATCGAAACATGTTCAAACTGAACTCAACATTAATTTGAGGTAAGATATTCCCATTCTCATTGAAACTTGATTAAAAGAACCTCAAAATGTTACTTCCTAAAGTAAACCATTCATTAATTTTTATTACTTTTTGTTATTCAGGAAGAAGCCACATATGTTATGTTTTTAGAAATAAAGAAAATAACAGAAGCAGATGTTGGAGAATATTTCTGCCATGCAGAGAATGCATTTGGAACAGCCACACAGCCAGTGTCAGTGAGAATACGAAATGTGGTAAGTCTGAGAAATTTTTAGAATGTTTTTCTATTTGATTCAGAATTCCTAAAAAGTTAGACTTATTTGAATGTTAAATTAATATTAAGAAGCTAAAGCTGTTACTATGATTGAAATAAGTATATTAAAGTACACTATTAAATTATTGTAAACAAATGGTAAAGAAAAAAATTTATGCCTGAACCGGGAATCGAACCCCGAACCTTCAGCTTACCGTGCTGATGCTCTTAACCATTGAGCTAATTCAGGCTTCCTTCTCATCCAAGCATAAATCCTTCCTTTACCTTACCTGCCTTGGTCCCACATTCAAATGCAATGAATCATCATTCACAAATACACAATGAATGGCTTCTACCTGAAGAAGACATGAAGGGACTCCACATAGCTAAAGAATTATTTATTAAATTAATATTAAGAAGCTAAAGCTGTTACTATGATTGAAATAAGTATATTAAGTACACTACTAAATTAAGGTAAAGGAAGGATTTATGCTTGGATGGGAAGGAAGCCTGAATTAGCTCAATGGTTAAGAGCATCAGCACGGAAAGCTGAAGGTTCGGGGTTCGATTCCCGGTTCAGGCATAAATTTTTCTCTTTACCATTTGTTTACAATAATTTAGTAGCGTACTTTAATATACTTATTTCAATCATGGTAACAGCTTTAGCTTCTTAATATTAATTTAATAAATAATGCTTTAGCTATGTGGAGTCCCTTCATGTCTTCTTCAGATAGAAGCCATTCATTGTGTATTTGTGAATGATGATTCATTGCTTTGAATGTGGGACCAAGACAGTAAGGTAAAGGAAGGATTTATGCTTGGATGGGAAGAAAGCCTGAATTAGCTCAATGGTTAAGAGCATCATCACGGAAAGCTGAAGGTTGGGGTTCGATTCCCGGTTCAGGCATAAATTTTTCTCTTTACCATTTGTTTACAATAATTTATTTGAATGTGTCTAAATGGCATAAATAGCATAGTGCAAGTAGACAAACAGTTTTTATATACTTTTGAAATTGACAGTGGATTAATTCTCTGCTGTTTAATTTATTACTAAAACATACAATGAAAATGAAGTGGGCATACAACCTATAGTCCGTTCGCTCAATTAAGAGAATCTTCCCACGTATATTTTCAAACGGTTGCTACACAGCCAGTCAGAGAGTGGGAGCAACTAACCGAAGTTTCTAAAATATGTTAACACTCATGGTTGAAAAAAATACTTCACGTAGCACAATTCATACGTCAACTCACCACTAAATGCAATACAAAAGTGTACAATACCTTCAAAAGAAAGAATTTCCGACCCTTCCTAATACCTGATGCTGTTCTTCTAGTAGACAGAGAATTCACCCCCCGCCCCTAATCCCTTCAAATATTTGCATGGGAAGATTCTCTTAATTGAGCAAATGGACTATAGTGGTATTTATATGCTAATTATGTAGTATTATTAGCCAGTAACAAGGACATACTGAAAATTAACACACTAACTAATTAACTCACTGGCATTATCGAACCCATAGTTCATGGTCACATGGACATAAGCTCTCCATACATCCCTATCCTAACCCACCACCTTCCAGTCATCTCCTGTACAATTCACTTCCCTCAAATCATGTTTAACCCATTGGGTGGGCGTTCCGTGAATATCCGTCTCAAGAAAGCCATCACTCGGTGGGAGTTACGGATATATCCAACGAGATATATATTATTTTTTTTCTAAGTTATTTGGCGATACAGGGACACAAAATTTTGAAGATCTGTTCTGTATGGGTATGACATCTAGTGTGATTTTTTTCAACCCCCTTTGACCGGTCTCTTAACAGTTTCTTATTACGAGAGTTAAAATCACATATCATGTATGCGCGCAAGAACGGACTAACGTATATCGGTAACTGGCCAGCTATATAACATTCATGATAAAATATTATTCACTAGACGTGTTCAGAAAAAAAAAACAGACACCATCTGTTTGCTCAACATAATATATCTCTCAACTCAGATTAGCCTTAAACCTTAATGAAAGAACGGTCTAAGTTAATGAAAAAATAATAACACTGGTACAGTTTCTTGTAACTTCTCATTCACACGTTTAAATGAGAGGTCTGTCTTTTATCACATTAGAAAAATATTGCACAAACATTCAATTGGGGTTGCTAGCTTTTACCCTCCATTCTCCAGACTTGAAGTAACTAGTTCAAACGTCTTATTTCGCTTCTAGTTTTTTTTTTCACTCCATATGTTTTTATAAGCTACTTACAATTTACTGAAAATATGAGTGTTTTCTAAAATGAAGTTATGTAGCATTCATAATACTAACAACAATAATAACCAGTGACTTCTCAACACACCAGTGTTCAATAACGCCACTGATAATATCTGATGACGTCAATAATCACTATTACTACAATAAAAACTACTAATTGTACAGATATATATTTTTACGGTATATTAAAGTTCTAAAAATAAAAAAAATTGCGATTATTTGTAATAACTGAAAACTGACAGTATTTAGTAACGCCACTGGTCATATGTGTCGTAAAATTTTAATATTTACACAGTGTTAAAAGAGATTGTATATTTACATTATAAACTTCGGAGTAAATTGCCAATATAAATTAATTAATTAATTTATACATATATCCTAAATGCTTAGTTTATATCGATGTAAGACTTGAAATAACGCCACTGATGACAGACACCATGTAAGGCCAGAGTTAACATTTATTGCATTTAAGAGATTTGCATACTTTTTAATATTCATTACATGTAATATAAATAATGTTTTCCAAATTACTTTTAAATTGAACATGAGAAGACACTTGTGCCATTTTTGTACTAAAGTTGAAAAAAATAAAAATATGAAATTTCGATTAAAAAATATGACCATATGAAAGAGAATGGTTGTTTTGTATAATATTTGATGGATATGTTACAAATGTTTACTCCCTGTATTTTTTATAATATTTTAAATTAAAGGAAGAAAAGGCTCCCCACAGAGCTGTAGAACTGCACTAGCTAGGTCCCCAGTTAAGGGGTTAATGTATTTTAAAATACAATAGGAAATAACATTAAGAGGTTTGATGATCTTGAAGAAGATTTTCGGGCTGTAGGCCGTGGTCGTTGTAGTTCCCCGACGTTTTGCCAGAGACTGCATCTGGCATCTGGCGAAACGTCGGGGAACTACAAGCCTCACGACCATGGCCTACAGCCCGAAAATCTTCTTCAAGATCATCATAGCAACTCCGGCCGTGAAAGTCTATGTGAATACATTAAGAGGTTTGTTTAATAATTCAAATTAATTATTATTTATTATTTGATTAATAATTATCATGTTTAATGTTATTCTGCCACCTCATTCTTGCCTACATACTGGGTGTTTTCCCTCTAGTTTCTACAAGAAGTTTCCATGCCCTTCTTTTTTTCCTCATTCATGCTCCATATCCTACCCATCGCAGCCTATGAGACTTAACTGTTCTTACTACATCTGGTTTCCCATAAAGATAATGTAGCTCACTGTTATGTAGTCTTACCCATTCACCTGTCTGTTTGAATGGAAAATACATAGTATTAAATAGCACTCAAAAAATAAGTGCTGGAACTAAATACCAATAAATAAAACTGAATATATGTTCATACATAAAAATGTATTATTAAGTGGGAATGGACAATACTTTTAAGTAGTGCTTTTTTTCTGGCGGTACACAATGGTATGCAGTACCGGGACCTTTTTCCTCATGTATTCAGAGCAAAATGTATTTTTCCCAGTAGATGGCACTGTCTTCATGAATGAAATTTCCTGTTTCATAACTCTTAAGTTGGTATAACAATTTTTTGTTTCATATGTTGGTATCGGAAACAGTAACTTGTGCTCAGTTCGCTTCCTATATTAGTTTTTCAGTGTAACAAAAGATGAAAGTGCTTGGTAGCTGTTCACTATCAATCTAGCTTGAATCAGTGTAATCACTCTTCAAAATGAATAAAATAAGTAGTTTCTTTATGCCGATTAGTAAAAAAGTAAGGCCCAAAGAAGCAGAAACTGTCGAATCTGCACATAGTAAAGACGAAAAAGATTCTGGAGAAACAAAAAATCGTTGAATCTGCACATGGGAGCAGGACGAGAAAGACTCTGAAGAAGCAGAAATTGTTGGATCTCCACATGGTAAAGACGAGAAAGATTCTGACTATGACTAGTCCGAATGTTGGACATTGTTGCTATTCAAACCTAGCAAATATGTAGACACATGGCTGCTCCAAGGACATCATTCTGCAGTTGATACCAAAAGCAAGAAGTGATCTAGAAACGACATGTTAAAATTGTGGAAGTTGCTATAATTACATCCTCTCTGTGAGTACATCCAGAAGAAAAGCACAGCTTTTAACACATTGGTGACCGACAGCTGTGTATTCCAGCTACCCCTGCTAGACCGGACATTTCTGTCAGTGGGGTGGACTTTTAAATTTTAAACCGCGCCAGCACAGTGTGGATTTTACATCAATATATTTACAGTCAGTAACAATAATACATAAGTAATTCTTTATTAGTGTTCTCACCAGATCTTCTAGTATAAATTGAAGGTGTATGTAAAGGCACAGTGCGAAAGAGCATATATAGTGAGTTTCTTTTCTTGTGTTCACTGCAGACACGGCAAGGTTTGGAGGGGTATTTTTTTCTTTCCAGTCACAATTCGTGATAATTTGTGTTTCTCCGTCTCAGCCTCCATGGTGGGTTTTGAAGTGGTGTCCTAGAAGAGGTTTCCATGAAGAACAGACAAACAGACTCTCACTCATTTTTATATATAAAGATAAGCACTTTTGGCACTCAAACTTTCTCTAAAATATATTAAAGTAAAAATATTTACTATATGGCTGTGAAACAAGGACTCTTACTTTAAAGGAGGAGAAAAGGTATGAGTAATTGAGAATAAAATTCTTAGGAGAATGTTTGGACCGAATAGAGATAAACAGATAGGTGAATTGAGAATACTACATAACAATAAGCTATATGATCTCTATGTGAAACCAGACTGCAATGGCCCTGAAATATAAAATTAATGAGGAATGAAAATGGGACATGGAAACTTCTTATAGGAAAGCCAGAGGGAGAGCACCCAGTAAGAAGTGAAGAATTAGGTGGAAGAATAACATTATACATGATTTGAGGGAGGCGAATTATACAGGGAGTGACTGGAAACATTAGCTCAGGATAGTGATATATGGAGAGCATTTATGACAAATGGCATTAACCTCTGGGTTTAATGAGTTAGTTTTCTGATTGATTATGAAGAACTGTACTCTACCCTAAGTTTAAATTTCAGGCGGCTTCAAATAATGTAACGCAGTGCTGCATTGAACAGAATGTAACGTCTGGCTGCATGGAAGCCTGTTCGTTTTATCTTGATATTGATGCTGTGATCGACAAACCTCAGTGCATTAATGATTTTGACAAACTCATGAAATGTGCAGCTGGTAAGTACTTCAATGAATTTACAGGTGCATGCATAAAAGTCATTGCACCTGGGTTAAAATACGAAAACTATTAGTTTTCAAAAGTAAGACCCGAATACATTATAATAAATGTTTGAACGTAAACAGAAATTATGTTGAAAAATACTTGAAATTGTACTTTTCACTGGTATGTAAGAAATTATCCCACATTAGAGTGTTTAATAAAAATAATACTGGCACTTACTTTCTTAATCACCATTGTATGACTGATAGAAGCCTAAGATTTAAATTAGAATGTTTTATACCATATCCAGTCTTCTATTTATACTGGTTTCAAAGCTTGAGCAGCTTCATCTTCAGTAATTTTTTGTCAACTCATGTTAAGTCGATCAGGAGAACTGGTTTTTCCTCATTCTGTTGATGGACCAAAGAACCTAGATTAAAACAGAATCCCCAGGAATTTCAAACATCTAATTGATGCAAAAGCTAGTCTAATTAAACAAATAGAAAAACAAAAAGATTCACGGTTTGGGAAAAATTCACATTAAAAAAAACAAAAGTGTCCTTTGTCACCTTCTCTTTTTAATTTATATATAGATGAAGTTATGTTAAAGTGGCAGATTAATTTAAATAAACATTTTAAAATAAATAATAAACTGTTGGATACAATATTATTTGCTAATGATCAAGTAGTGATTTTCAGTTCAGAAGATGATCTACAAAGAGCTATTTTTAATTTGGAAAAAATAAGTGCCAATTACAATTTTAAAATTTCAAAGACTAAAACTAAAATTTTAGCATTTAAAGGACATGATATCTTAAGAGCAAAAATAGTAATTGATAATAACATTTTAGAGCAAGTGAACAGTATTAAATATCTAGATTTAAATTTATCATATGTTAAATTTGAAGACATTAATGACAAAATAAATAAATTTAATCTAATGTGTGGCACTATTAAAAGAACCCTTAAAAACACAAGAAAAGAAACAAAAATGAAATTTTATAAAGGAATGGCTGTTCCTGTATTGATGTATGGATCATAATGTTGGACGATCACTAAAAGACAAGAACAAAGATTGGAAGCAGCTGAGATTCGATTTTTAAGAAATATAACAGGATTTACTCTGCTGGATTAAAAAAGAGAGAAAGATATATGAAAGAAACTAAATATTCTCAAACTTACAGACCGAATAATTAAATATAGGAATGACTGGAAAGAACATATTGATAGAATGCCAGAAGGATGATTTCCAAAATTATTGCTAAATTATAAACCGCACGGAAGGAGAAATGTTGGTCGCCCACACAGAAAATGGTCTGAACAATTTTAAAAATTCTGGCTTTCATGAAACCAGAACAAGCCAACAGGCTTAATCCCTGGAATATGATGATGATGATGAAAAACAAAAAACAAAAACTTATGAACTTCGAAATTCCCGTGAATTCTATTTTGATCCAGAGGTTCTTTGGTCCACCAACAGAGGAAGGAAGAAGGAGTTCTCCTGATCAACATAACACCAGTCGACAAGAAATTACTGAAGATGCACCTGTCCAAGCTTTAAAACCGGTATAATTAGAAGACTGGATATGAGGTGAAGTATAACACATTTTAATTTATTTCTTAAATTAAATCTCATAGCGATTTTTCCAGTAAAAGTTCAATGATAAAAGTCTGTATATCTGATTTTTATTAGTAATATACAAGCAAATGATGACAAATCAAGAGCTTCAGAATATTTGAATACTACTACTACTTGATGTTTTTATTATTGATTTAACACTTCTCATTGAAGGATAAATTTCTCTTCAAATATAATTTATCCTTCAATGAGAAGTGTTAAATCAATAATAAAAACAGCCCTACTGGCTTTATAAAGTACTGTTAAATTCCCAATAAATGTCTTCTTAACTAAGAAGCTGCCATTTGCAAAGATAGAAGCAAAGGTTTCAAAGCATTTGGCGCGAGGGAATTATAACGTATATAAGAGAAAAATTTGCATCTAAATTGCAACTTGCCTCGGTAGCTCAGTTGGTAGAGCATTTGGCCTGGCAAACCAAAAGTCCCGGGTTCGAGTCTCGGTCTAGGCAAACATTTTTCTCTTCAAATATAATTTATATTACTATATTACTTGTTAGACTGTATAGTAATTAGTGTATTGAACATTGCAGATGGATCAGATCACCGTAGCTGTTGTGCACAATGGGGAGTTCCTCGAAGATGTCTGGATTGGTGTCGAGGTGAACCACTGCTGAACAACAAGTTTTGTGTGTTGTCGTACACCAAGCAGATAATGTCTTGCTTCCATGAAGGTCGAGGTAATTATACATACAGTATCTGTTAAGTGTTTGAGACTCTCACTTGTATAAGTGTGGTTGTTGTCTCAGTTTCACGTTGATATACTACATTTTATTCACGTGGGAATAACTACATATCCAAATCCCCAATCCTAGAGGTAGGCATCTCTTCTGTCTATCTACTGTCTCAGAGAGTAAGAAATCTGGATTGAACCTCTATAAGAAAATTCATTATGAAGTTTATTTTAAGATTAAATTAAAATTCTTTATGTCACCTCACCTCATCCAGAAGACTGAATATCAGGTGAGGTATAAAAAAATTAAATTTAAATTATAATATAAAATTATGGAATATTCATCTGAAAGGTCCGTCTTCTCAACTTAATTAGTTATTTAACTGTAGCGCTTTCAGGATTTGTCCCATCATCGGCAGGATTCAAAACTGGCGAATCTTATAAAAGTTGTTTAATTTAAATGTTAAGGAATCTGGAATTTATCAAATTAGTTGCAATGACTGCAAAAAATATATATATAGGAGAAACTAAAAGAAATTTAGAGACTCGTACAAAAGAACACTTTAGAAATATTAAAAATGGTGAAATTGAAAAATTGGTAATTGCAACTCATAGTCTGCTAGAGAATCATATAATTGGAAGAGAAACTAAGCTTTTAAAACATTTAGATAAGCCTTTGGTATTAACAGTTTCGGAAAAGATATACTTTTAGTAGAACACATATAGAATCATGAATTTTGAAGTTCCCAGCAAGAAAAATTTAATCTCCAAGTTCATAAAGTTGACACCAGATGGCAGTTTGGAAGATGGTGGTAATGGCAATAATTTCAGTAGTTGGAATTTGACTGAAGATGAAGGCAAATGGCCTTCAAAACTGGTATCATGAAACATGGAATGTTATGAGGTGAGATGTAAAAATATTTTATCCCACTCATTAATAAATTAAAAATTACCTTATAGTGTAATTTCACACTGTAATTTTGATTAAATTATCATATTCTATTTATATTATTTTTAGTCTGATTATCTTACCTCAATATTAATGTTGATTTGTTCTTGGACATGTTTCAAAACAATTCTGTTTTGGAACATGTCCAAGACCAAATCAACATTAAAATTGAGGTAAGATGATCAAACTGTAAATACAATTTATATATCACCTTGACGTGGTGGGGGGGCTTAGTATCCGATGAACCAGACGACCCTACTGGGGAAGATTGACTTAGGTTAATCTTGCTGGTGGGTAAGAGGCGAGGGAAACTAAGTATAGCTCACAACGAAGGAATGGCGTCTGTTTCCATATTGGGCGGTCACATCTTCATCAAGTCTTCAACGGTCAACAGGGCGACAAGGAATAGCACAGCTAAACTTCTAGGGCTTGAAGAGCGGAAGAAGCAGCCCTCTCTTGGGGGGGTGGATACCCAGAGGAGCATGTTTGGAGGCTCAGAGGAAGCAGCCCTTCCACCATCCTTGTCCTGCAAAGCGCTCGTAACGCTTCCAGGAGACATTTATCTTACTGAGAAGCTTCATGGAAATCAGCCGGAAGTTGGAAGACCTAGAAGATGTTGGGCTGATGCATTATGAAGTCGGAACGGGCAATTGCCTAATCCCTGGAGTGATGATGATGATGATGATGATATTGAATCAGAGAAAACTTTTACATCTCACCTCTAAAGTTCCGTGATTTTCTCAGGGCCAGTTCCTGGAGCCATTGCTCCTATCCTCGGCCAAAAACTCGGACTTGTTATGAAGTGAGATGTAAAAAGTTTTCTATGACTCAACGTATAAATTGTAAATATCTCATAGTGTTACTTTCCATCATTATTATTTTTTAATGACCAGAATTGACACTTCATTCATCTTCTCTCGAGCCTTCCAGTACAAGCTGATAAAGTATTTGGATTGTTGTACTGCAGTGTTTAATGCCTGATACTGCAGGAGATGATGATGTCCATAATGTGGTCCAGGTTATTGCATAAAACATATCTGTTGGATTTACTTCCCATCATAATTTTTATTTAAAAAAATTAATTGCAATGCTTCATTCATCACTTAATTCTCATAGCAAAAATTATAATTTAGAAATATCCACAAGAAAATAAAAATAAATGCCTTTTAAGAGAAAATTGTTTTCCAACACTGGGATTTGAACCCAAGGTCTCTGGTTTTACGTACCATTGCTTTAGACCACTATGCTATGTGGGCATAACATTTTAAATGGAATTTTTTCTCTCTCTTATATAATCCTGCTCGCTCAAGGTAAGTCCTTTAATAGTTCCCTTGGTAGACTGAAAGTCATATAGATTACTGTTGGTGGACAATTAGGCTATGTTCTGCTGATGAAGATTCTCGGGGTCTGCAGCCTTGCCATTGTATACTGATTATGAGAATTCCTGTGTTTCACACAAAAAGGATTTTTATAACTCCTCTTAAGATAATCTTTTTTTATATACCATATTTACACATGTTTAGACCACACTTTTTTACCTAAAATATAAGTTTCAAAATTATTGTGCAGCTTATACATGAAATAACTAAATAACTGATACATATAGGGAAGTTTCTGTGCTATTGACGTATGCAATTGAAATACAAGATCGTGATGTGTCATAAATGGCCTTGCCCAGCCATAACTTGCCTTAAATTCATTGCATGGGATTTCCATATTCTTGGCTCTATTAAGGCCTTCGAACTGTATCATTTCGACAGATACAGAAAATCTGTCTTCCCTTGTTTTCTGTATGTAATCCAAGAGAACCCTTTCTAGCTGTGGATATTTCGCTTTCTTTCCATGGACAAGATTGTCGATGTTGTGATGTGTTTTCAAGTGCATGTTTTGTTTGGATCCACCATCACACATTTTTTTCGTCCACATCAAACTTTCTTTCTAATGTCCTATTTCTATGTTCTGCTGCATATCGCACCACTTGTAGCTTGAATTTGGAGATACAGCTTGCTCTGCACTGACCCATGTTTACACATAGTGAACAGGAATGACAATGAATACTGTACCTACCAACTGACTGTCCCTTTTACCCTTGTATTAATAGCTGAGCTACACTCCGAATATACCGTTACTTAGCTGGTAACAAAAGTTTTGGAATTTACAACATTACCAGATTTACAAATAGTGTAGGCCTATTTTTGTCTTTTTCACTGCTTCTTAGCAATAATATAAGACAAAATTTGTTTTCCCAATTTATTATCGCAAAACTTGAATGTGGCCTATACATACACACGGCCTATACATATGTAAATATGGTATATATATATATATATGTAAATTTATAACTTGAAGGTAGATTATATGTTTTTTCATAAATTTTGGTAGCCCTTATATATTTGAAGAGAAAAATATATTTAATTAAATAAAAATAAAACTTTATTTGATTTTCATATTTATTAGGATATAATTAGTTACAGCTGTTTTGGTAAACAGTACCTTCTTCAGACATGTTAAGAAATTATGCCTAGACTGGGGTTTGAACACAGGACCTTTGGCTTTCTATGCCAAAGCTCTAATAACTGAGCTACCTAGGCCTCCAATCTAAATGTAAAATTTTCTCTTATACATAGTTAATTCCTGAACCTCTATGTAACTTGAAACATTCCAATTTGAGCCACTATGATTCTGCATCCCAACCCAACACCCCTTCTTTCACTCACTGTTAAAATGGTAACTTATGTGTATACTGATAGTGAGGGTAACAGTGACTCTAGTGACAGTGTTTCAAATAATAAGATAACTCACTAAAATGAATGATAAAACCCACAAGAATAAAACTTTTCATTATTTTTCTCACTCTAATAACTGCAGATTTTTTATCAACTGTTTATATAGCTTCTGGCTTTTTTCGTGTTGAGACTTGAAGCTATATAAACAGTTGATAAAAAATCTGCAGTTATTAGAGTGAGAAAAATAATGAAAAGTTTTATTCTTGTGGGTTTTATCATTCATTTTAGTGAGTTGTCTTATTATTTGAAACACTGTCACTAATAAGACAACTCACTAAAATGAATGATAAAACCCACAAGAATAAAACTTTTCATTATTAAATATATTGGAAGACAGAAATATACCAAATTTACTTCGGCAGAACATACAAAATATTTACAAAGACAACACCATAAAGATTAAATTAAATAACAGATTTTCTGAAGAAGGAATTATAAATCGTGGTGTGAGACAAGGCTGCCCCCTATCCCCAACACTCTTTGCAATTTATATCAATGAAGTAATATGTTGCTGGAACAATACATATAAATTTGGAATAAGAATATCAGAAAATAGCAAAATTAAACACCCTATTGTTTGCAGATGACCAAATAATAATAGCAAATTCCGAAGATAATCTACAGAAAGGTCTGTATGAACTTAACAAAATTACAGAAGAATATGGATTAAAGATATCTATAGAAAAAACAAAAATTAAGGCATTTCAAGGTGTAGATCCTGTCAGAAGTAAAATTGTACTGGACAATAAAATTTTGGAGCAGATGAATAATTTTACATATCTAGGATGCAATATCTCATATGAAGAAGAAAAGGATGTAAATGCAAAAATATCTAAATTTTTAAGAATTTTAGGGTTAATAAATTCTATCTTCAAGCCACAATTAGTCCAAAAGCATTCAAGACTGAAAGTGTATAAAACACTGGCTCTTCCAACTCTTTGTATGGTAGCGAAGTATGGACGTTGAAACAGAAGGATATACAGAGACTTAGATCTGCTGAAATGAGATATCTTCGGAGGACAGCAGGATACACACTACTAGATCACAAAAAAATGAAGACATCTTAGAAGAATTACACATGGAATCTTTAGAAAACAAAATTTCTGATTATAAGTCAAGATGGATACAACATGTTCATCGAATGGAAGATCACAGAATACCCAAACTAATGTTAAGATATCAACCTGCAGGAAGAAGAAGACCAGGACGTCCACTCAAAAGACTTCTGGATGGTGTTTCTCTTGAGGCCGAAACAGGTCAACAAATGGCCTAAATTCGTGAATGTACTATGATGATGATGATGATGTTTATATAGCTATCCAACATCCTTGCAAGTTTTATAAAAACTCATCAATAATGAGTGAATATATGATTTTTTTAACTTTTCATCATTCTTGAAATTTAGGTTTAAACACAGGCAGGAACTAGCATTTAAGCAGGACATTTAAAACTGGTACTCAATGTGTTAACATGTGTTAACATATGTTTTGACATGTAATTTGACAGATCGGCTGCCTGGACCTCCACAGAACGTACGTGTAGAGTTGATTGATGCACATTCAGTGAGAGTGAGGTGGGATCCTCCAGTCAAGAATCCAAACACTGTCGAGATGTACAGGTAAGTACACATTATTATGATTAAGAAGTCAGTTTTACACAATTTGCCAAGCTAGCTCAGGTGGATTGATCCTGGTGGATTAGTAGCTGGTGGTGTGTACTCACATAAACTCATAGACGTTGTTAAAATAAAAATTAAAAATAAGGTGTGTTGCAAATGGATACAATTCCCATACTGATGGCAAGGCACACCTAAATAACAAATGCATAAACAACCAGAAACCATTGACGATTTTATTATTAATTTAACACTTCTCATTGAAGGATAAATTATATTTGAAGAGAAAAATTTTCGCCTAGACCGAGACTCGAACCCGGGATCTTTGGCTTGCCGGGCCAAATGCTCTACCAACTGAGCTACCGAGGTGAGTTGCGATCTAGATGCAAATTTTTCTCTTATATACGTTGTAATTCCCTCGCGCCAAATGCTTTGAAACCTTTGCTTCTATCTTTGCAAACGGCGGCATCTTAGTTAAGAAGACATTTATTGGGAATTTAACACTACTTTATAAAGCCAGTAGGGCTTCTATTGATGTTTTTATGATTAATTTAACACTTCTCGCCTCGGTAGCTCAGTTGGTAGAGCATTTGGCCCAGCAAGCCAAAGGTCCCGGGTTTGAGTCTCGGTCTAGGCGAAAATTTTTCTCTTCAAATATAATTTATCCTTCAGTGAAGTGTTAAATTAATCATAAAAACATCAATAGAAGCCCTATTGGCTTTATAAAGTAGTGTTAAATTCCCAGTAAATGTCTTCTTAACTAAGAAGCTGCCATTTGCAAAGATAGAAGCAAAGGTTTCAAAGCATTTGGCACGAGGGAATTACAACATATATAAGAGAAAAATTTGTGTCTAGATTGCAACTCGCCTCGGTAGCTCAGTTGGTAGAGCATTTGGCCCAGCAAGCCAAAGGTCCCGGGTTCGAGTCTCGGTCTAGGTGAAAAAAAAAATTTCTCTTCTGATATAACCAGAAACCATATTTGTACGTACCTGATACATATGATATATACCTGTCAAAAACTGAAACTGAATTTTATGTTTAAACTTTAACTTAACCCAGTGTGCCTGGATTTTTTAAAAAAATTTATGTCACTTGGAACTGGGATTTTTTTTTTGGGAAAATGAACAGTAGATGGGATTTTTATTTTTTTATTTATATCAAATTTTATCAATTATTTTCAACTAACTGATTTAATTCTTTAACATAGTAGGTCATTAGACAAACACTGTTTCAATAGTCCAACTTGGTGTGATAGGCTTCGAAACAATCCTCTAAATGTAGTGGTACCTGACACTTCTTGCACAACCAATGGACTTCAGCTCTCTTTTTCTACACTATCTCATTGAACATTACTTTCAGAATCAGAATGACTTGAATCAAATTCAGTTTCATAGCTTTCTAACAGAAGTTTCATAATTTTGTCTGCATTCAAGCTCCTAGCTGCAGCTGCCTTTATTCACAAATGCAGTAGTCATGCTAAGACATTTTATGGTACAATATATATTTATGATTTTTCCCCATTTATCGATAGTTTTGACTCCAATGCTGCCAATGCATGAAGAGAAATATAGCCAACAGGAATGTAAAAATGAATGTTAGTGCCATCTCTAAATGAAAAGATGAACTATGTTGTAAACACGACCACGGAACAATTCCATGCTTCCTTCGTCGGTCTGCTGGATGAGACCATAGTTCCGTGGAATCATTCCATGATTTGGAGCCAATGGGTTAATTAAATAGAATACCTGCATAACTTAAACCAACATTTATGCACACCATTTTTGTGTTGCAAAGTTATATGACTTGCATGAAAATGCTATGATTTCAGTGAAAGACCTGCCCTCAGGCAGAATTACTATGGAATGGAATATATATAAATTGATTAACGATTGTAAAGTCTCATTACTTTGTTTACAAAACACATGGCATAATAAAATTATTTATTTCCATTACTAATACAAAATGTGTATGATTAATTTAAATTAAGTTAATATCTAATTTCATTACACGAGTAAGTCCTTGAAGTACTGCATCGCTTCATACAGACAATTTCTAGGAGAGATGGTTGTGGTGTAGTGGAGGAAGTGGCTTCTGTTTCCCGTGCATGAGGTCGTGTGTTCGATCCTGCTGTCATGCTTTGTTTTTTCTCTCATCCTTATTTCAATTAATTTTCTTTCTTTTGTTTAATTTCTTTTGCTTTGTTTTATTTTCAGCATTTACCACACTACTTATTTACACAAAATTGTTTTCCATTGCACAACACACAACGAAATAGAATGAATTTAGTTTCTCAAATAGTTGCATACTTGTGAACCGAAAGTGCGTTTTTCGGCTCATTACTGCAGCGTTGTTATCCTCCCTAGACTGTAATATTCATGAACTATGCCAATATTCCTTTCTCTTTGCATCTACCCCCACTCTCCCTCTTTACCTCTCCTGGTGCGCTGTTCCTACGGCGCATCTCCCCTCTACCTCGGAACCTTCAAATACGTTATGCACAGCGAGAAGGTTATCATTCATTCATCAATCCATTCCGAGATGGGATCGGACTTTTAATGGACAAGGTCGTCTGAAGCCGAGAGCGGCGCAGTTTTAGTTGGTCCTGAAGACCAGGGAAAAAGCCACCCTGGCTTGGACGCTAGCATGAGTGTAGTGTGAGGTATGGTGTGGTTGTTTGTCTTGTAAAAGTATTATCATTTATTTATTTATATTCCTTTTTTTTTTGAATGATCAAATGTTTATCTTGTTTTTGTTTTTACTTCAGACTACTTGTTTACATTAAATATCATTTTTATAGTTAATATTTAAACTGGTTTATGTGCACGTAGCTGTTTGGTATAATCCTATATGGAAACTCACTCAGTTAGGAGATCATTTCCAACTCCCTTTATTTTTCTGTCTAGCTTTCCTGATTGAGAACTATTATTAATTTATGTTAATACGCCTAGGAAAGAAAGATGAATCAATCCTTGCCTTCTATGGGCCCGGGGCAAGTAGTTTTGTGATTAATAACCTTGGAGGTAATCAGATCTATGCTAATAGAAGCAACAGAAACAAAAGACGATACCGGACTAATGGTGGCGAGTAGTGAGGTTATCGCGCCCGCACACTTGTGAACCAAATAGCTGATCTCTGATAATGTGCAGTGGCGTCGTTCTGAAACTTGAAAATTATCTGTGTGCCATCAATTATTTGAAAGGCTGTACCTTTCTATTGAGCAAAAATTCTAATAAACGTGTTAATAAGATCACAAATTAAAGAAAAAAGGATTGCTGACAGTATGAATAAATCATGATTAACTATAATTAAAAATCCTGTGCCAGATTCATCAAGATATGAAGTAGGGCTTTATTCCACCTAAGATCTGGTCATGAGTGCTTGGTAGCCCATTTAAATAAGATAACTGTATACAGAATTCCAATTTATATGTTATGTAAGGAGGACAGTTCAGTCATGAATGGAGATCATTTTGCAAGATGCTCTGCACTTCAAAATTTCTGGAATCATCCTTTACCAAAATTATACTAGGAAGCAAGAAGGAGAATAGTGAACAAATAAAGCTTATCAAGGTATAGCTATACTATATCCACTTTTCATGTCGCCATCACTGTCCCGAAGGATCAAGGTCACATTATATGTGGCTGTGATCCGTAGTATGCTATTGTACAGCTGCAAATCTCTGAGTGTCCTTGCGAAATGCCACAAAAAGAAACTGCAGATACTGCAAAATAAATGTCAGTGTTCCTTTTCCGATCCCTTCTTCTTCTTCTTCCTTCCAAGTATTAGGCCAAGGCCTGTTAGGATCCTATAGAAAATTTTCCCTCCGGGAAATTCTCATATAAGACTTGAAAGCATAATAATAGTCCCTTCGATTGGTTGCTGGCCAAAGGAAGGCAAGACCAGTGATGGGGCTGCCATCTTATAGCCTCTGGTCAGGCTTTCCTGGAGAAGAAAAGAAAATACAGGAAAGAAGAAATGGAAGAAAGGAAAGACTCCCTAGCCCTCGGATGCCCTAATAGCGTCGGGGTCGAAAAAAAACAAGAGTTAACCAAGAGAGGTTAGATAGTAAAGTTAAAAGAGTGCCCATCTGGTGTAATCTGCTGTTCTGCGCATAAATCTCATTTCACAAGCCGTTATTCTGCTTTCATGTTGTCTTTTTAGTGCCCATGCTTCACTATCATAGGTCAACACTGGTCTAGCCAAAGTGTTATATAAATGTAATCTGGTGTTTTTTTGTACAAGGGATGGTTTCATAACTTGATTAATAATTCCCAAACTTTTATTATAACTAGTAATTTTTTCAGGGATATCCTTTTCATCTCAGATAGAGAGAGATAATATCCAAGATATTTAAATTGATTAGATCTCTCTAAAATTTTATTCTGGAGACAGATTTTACTTTGTATGGAGTCCTTCCCATGAAATGCCATAATTTTAGTTTTGTTAATTGATATTTCCACATTAAATTTGGCACCTATTTTTTGTAAATTATAAATTGATCGTTGCAAATCATTTTTGGAAAGTGCCAGAAGAGCTAAGTCGTCTGCAAAAAGAATAGCATTGGGTTTGAGGTTCCTATTGATGGGTATATATCCTCATCGTGTTTTCCTCCATTTGTTTATTAATTTATCCATATATATATATATATATAATGAAAAGCACCGGTGAAAGTCCACATCCCTATCTTACTCCAGTGTTGATCTTTTCCCAAGAAGATAATTTGCCATCTTGTTTAACAGATTTCATTATCTTTATAGATGTTGAAGATATTAGTAATATATTGTTGTGAAACATTATCATCAGCTAAAATTTGTAGTAATATATTTTTGTCTACTTTGTCAAAAGTCTTTATGAAGCCAACAAAGGCGATATGAGTTTCTATATTGAATTCCTTGTGCTTTTCTAATAGTAGTTTTAGATTGAAGAATCCATCTGTACAAGATGTACCCTTTCTGAATCCTTTCTGCTCTTCTCCAATTATATTTTCATAATTTTTTTTCAATTTATTCTTAACTATATTAGCATAAATTTTATATCCAGAGTTTAATAAACCAATTCCACGATAGTTATCTTTCATTTGGTGACTTCCTTTTTTGAAGATTGGTCTTACAATGCATTTGTTCCAGCTTTGTGGTGGTTCTTACCACATAGTAATTTATCCAAAAAATATGAGAAGGATATGATTAACTGTAACTATTTATCTATATTAAAATATTCAAAAATATTATAATAATGTTAGATAATAATAATTTAAAAATATATAATTATATTCGTGCCTAGACACTAAAAATATCGTAAGCAATTAAATTTTCATGGGATTCCGGTTTATGACAATCAATTAAACTAAAAATTAAAACAATAAATAATAATTTAAAAAACTAAAACAACATGCTTTATTAGAAAACCAAACTAAAAAATAAAAATAAATAATAGTTTAAAATAAATTATAGTTTAAAAAAACTAAAAGAACACGCTTTATTAGAAAACTAAAAAATGAAAAATTATTTTAATTTCCAATATGCTTGGTATAAAATAAAGTGGTCAACAAAAAAATCATCTCCAACACATATAGAATAAAATTAGAGTTATCAACAAAAAGAAAATAATTTTACCATCAAAAGCGTGGGGTGCTCTATATCAATTAATATATTTGATAATAAACAAATATTGGTAAAAGTAAGCTCTCTAAGAAGAAATGTAAAAATCATAAAAAGCACCCCACGCTTTTGATGGTAAAATTATTTTCTTTTTGTTGATAACTCTAATTTTATTCTATATGTGTTGGAGATGATTTTTTTGTTGACCACTTTATTTTATCCCAAGCGTATTGGAAATTAAAATTATTTTTCATTTTTTAATTTTCTAATAAAGCGTGTTCTTTTAGTTTTTTAAAACTATTATTTATTTTTTATTTTTTAGTTTTAATATTTTACAGAATAAGATAAAAATGTAAATATCTTTAAATTCGATACTATTGTAGTATGAGCTAAAAGTAATACTCTTCTATAAAAAAGAACCCTCCCAGCCGGATTTGAACCAGCGACGTATGGATTACTGAAATTATATACCACTAAGAGTTCACTGCTCTACCAACTGAGCTCTTACAACGATTGACTAAAAACTCGACAAGTCCGCAACCTATTATACCAGTTTTCATTTTTTTTTATTTTCGGATGATTCTGGCCAGGATTTTAGAAACAAAATATGAAATTATTGTATTGTCACGGGTCCTCTACATGTATACAAAGTTCCAAGTCGATCCAATGTTTCTAAGTGGGTGAAAATCGCGTTGAAAGATTCCGTTTACATTGATACAAAAACACTTTTGATTTTCTGATGATTATGGCCAGGATTTTAGAAAATAAATATGAAATTATTGTATCGTCACGGGTCCTCTAAAAGTTTACAGTTTCAAGTCGATCCAATGATTTTAAGTGGGTGAAAATCACGTTGAAAGATTCCGTTACATAGATAGATAGATAGATAGATACAGGTCAAGCTAATATAAAGCGTGTAAAAACTAAAACACGCTTTATTAGAAAACCAAACTAAAAAATGAAAAATAATATTAATTTCCAACATGCTTGGGATAAAATTAAAATGGTCAAGAAAAAAATCATCTCCAACACATCTAGAATAAAACTAGAGTTATCTACAAAAAAAATAATTTTACCATCAAAAGCGTGGGGTGCTTTTTATGGTTTTTACGTTTTCTTCTTAGAGACTTTACTTTTACCAATATCTGTATATTATCAAATATATTAATTGATAAAGAGCAGCCCACGCTTTTGATGGTAAATTTTTTTTTTGTAGATAACTTTAGTTTTATTCTAGATGTATTTTTAATTTTATCCCAAGCAAGTTGGAAATTAAAATTATTTTTGATTTTGGTTTTCTAATAAAGTGTGTTGTTTTAGTTTTTTTAAACTATTATTTATTATTCTTGCATATGTAAATTTTCTCCCAAATTGTGAGTTCCTTTGGTTTTTCAAACTGTTTAAGTAATTTTGCCTTGTTTTCAATTCTGTGTTTTTCTGACCAAACATGTGCAGCTATTGCAGATTTTTCTGTTTCTCCATTTTTAACATTTCTAAGATGTTCTTCCATACTTGTTAGTACATAGACCAGTCTCTAAGGGAGTGAATCGAGAAACTGCTAGAATTTCCTTTAGAAATGAGGCCTTGACGATGGACAACTTATGTATGTGGTTATGCACTTCCAAGTTCAATGTTCCAGTTAGTTAGTTGGATTTTTAGACAAAGTACAAGAGGTATTGAACAGATTGATGTCATCAATTGATTTATGATGAAAGTTAAAAATTAAATTGTACCTGTTGGTAGGTGCCGTCGTCCTCAACTTGTTAATATATTGTATATAAAATTAACTGGAGCGCTTTCGGAAGTTACCTTCCATCTTCTGCAGGTTGAGTTTCCGCTACTAGTTGTTGTTGTGTACACCTCACTTCTCAATGAGAACGCACCCCAGTCAAACCCATTATACAAGATCATAAAAAAACAAGTCAGTTGATGCTACAAACAGTTGGAGTATACGTCACCGTACACAACAACAACAAGTAACGGAAACTCAACTTGCAGAAGATGGAAGGTAACTTCTGAAAGCGCTCCAGTTAATTTTATATACAATATATTAACAGTTGAGGATGATGGCACGTACCAACAGGTAAAATTTAATTTTTAACTTTCATCATATGACTTCACCTCAACGGAATTTGATATGAATTTTACTAGTATTGATCAATTGATTTGATTTTGTTTTCAGAGTATTCTGGAGACAGTTTGGGTCTCGAACTGCTATAAAGAATGACACTAAAGCCTTCAGCCTGAAGATCACAGGACTGAAGGATGGAACTATGTATGAATGTGTTATTAAAGCTGGTAATCACATGGGCACCAGTACACTCACGGATCCAGTTCGATTCACGACAGGAGATAAATATATAACATCAGCTGCTAGTCTAGGTAAATATGTTATTGATTTTAAGAAAATTTTAACAGGAAATAACATTATGAGGCAAATTATCATAAGTAATGCCACGAGTGAATTTATCTAGAGAATTTGGAAATCAAGAGTGGCATTTGTTAGGACTATTTAACGAACAAAATTAAGCTGTTTACTCACAAATCATTTTTTAACTATAGTTACTTTAAAATATTTATATATTTAATGTAAATGGCGATGTTTGAAAACAAATGAGAAACGATTGGTACGCTTCATTTGCTTCTTTTGTTTGTCACTGCAACCAGATCATATTATTTATTGCCACAGGAACACAATATTGTAAGAATGTACTCTAGTGGAGAAAAAGTGAAACACATCAAAATGTATATTAATTCATTTCTGATGTCATATGATGTAAATATGACAATTATATTTTTCTGGATTATTACTTGGGAAAAAATACATTTAAGAAAGTGCAAACAGTGATTTCCTTTTTTGGTGGTATAATAAATTGCTACAAATGTTTTTATATTAACTCCTGCAAGTGCTATATGTTGACATCTATGCACTATATATACAATCTGGTAGCCATATTTCTTACAGGATCAGTCACTGTAAAATAATGGTCAGACCTGTTCAGAATGTTAAAAAGGAGGAGCTCTCTTTTATATGGTAAATTTAATATTGATAAATATTTCGTGAAACACGACTGTGATTGGTTGTAAAACAGAAAACATTGTAATGTGATTGGTCATTGAATCCCATTTGGGGCATGAGTTAAATAGTCAATATTATACAATTGAATTGAATTTTTACACCTCACCTCATAAAATCCAATGCTGTGGTCTCAAGGTAGCTTGCTACCGTGTCACACTGTGGGGCCGGGTTTGATTCACGATTGGAACAGGCTCCTGGGTGAGGTTTTTTTGGAGTTTTTCCTCACCTGTAAGACAAATGTCTGGAAGCTTGGGGCCCAACGGTCTCTGAAAATCATCCGGCCATATCATCATCATCCTTCACCAGAGTGGAAAGCAATGGGAAGCTACCACACCTATAATTCTCTAGTAAAGTTGGCTACCACACCTATAATTCTCTAGTAAAGTTGCAAAGCATAGCATGAAAATGATATGATTGCAGTGAAAAACCTGCCATCGGGCAGAACACTATGGAATGAAATGGAATGGACCTCATAAAAATATTGTCAATAATTTTGCCTTTACTCCTGTTCTGTGTTTTTCTGACCAAGCATGAACAGTTAGATAAATTAAAAAAAAACACAGTCTGGGAGAAGGTATACATTCAGAGGCACAAGGACAAAATTATGAATTTTGAAATTCCCAAGGAAAAGGATTTGTAATGTATGTCAAGCTGGCTCAGATGGTAGCATACATGCTTCCTGACTAGCGAGCCCAAGTGTACGCAGTGGGGTTAGAGATTTTAATTATTAAATTAATTTCAATACTAATAAAGTTCATTTCAAATTCCGTTGAGGTGAACAGTCATAAGATAAAAACTTAAAATATGTACCTTTTTGGCAGGTGCCGTCGTCCTCAACTATGTTAAAATATTATCTGGAGGCCTTTCAGAAGTTAACTTACATCATCAGCAAGATGAGCTTCTGCTACTAGTTGTTGTTCTTGTTGTTTATGCAATGTAGACTCCAAGTGCCTGTAGCAGCATGCATTGGAAGCCTGAAATAGTGTAATGATAATCTCACTATCTTACAGAGCTAGAGGTTTTGGGTTCAAATCCCAATTCAGGCATTACTTTTTCTTTTCAAAATAATAATTTTCACTTATATTCAAGCATTGTGGTCTAGAGTCTATCTTGGATGCAGCACTTGTCACTAAAGTGATTATGATAATAGACGACCCAATTAGACTACATTTTATTCAAAATAAAAAAAAAATCAGCACATTTATAAACTATACTGCATAGTGTAGTGGTTAAGGCACTGCGCTACAAGCCAGAAGATCGAGGGTTCCAGCCCCAGTGGGGTCAGGATTTTTAAACTGACCGAAACCTTCTGGCGGCACTATGGTCCTGGGGTCGGCTCAGCCTCTAATGGAAATGAGTACAAGATGCTTATTCTGGGGGTAAAGGCGGCCGTTACGCAGGGCTGAAAACCCAGCTGACATCAAGTGCCGATTGTCCAGAAAAAATGGGAGCCTTAACCTCCTACTACCCCAAGGGCCTCCTGAGGCCTGTAGTGGGATTACTTTACTTAACAGTACAAAGAAAAAAAATTGAAATGCTGTTAATGATACTAACAAGAGAACTATCAATCATTGCTTGACAAAATCTACTTTGAAATTTCTCTTGGAGAAGCGTTGTGATGTGTCAAAGCCGTATCCAAAAAATGATCTGCCATTTTAAAGAGCAAGGCACAGAAATCGAAGCTAGATTCCAGCAATGATGGCAGCCCACTATATGTACATCTCTGCATGAGTTAAGCACAGAGTAGAGTGATGCAGTGTGACGGCAGTTAGTGAGGGTTTTCCAGTCTGCCAATACAGGAGTTGTATTACTTCCCTAATTGGTCGCAGTGGACTAGTGGTTATGCTCCTTGCCTCTGGTCCTGAGGGTTGCAGGTTCAAACCCGGTCGATGGATTTTTTAGGATGGAAAAATCCAAGGAGCAAGTCCTCCGCGGGAGGGACTTTAAGCCGTGGGTCCCCCGAGTCTGAAGATTTTCAGGCTCGTAAAAGATCCTTAAGCCTGAATGAAAAGGCTTCTAAGCAAAATTTACCGAAGTTTCCTGTCCTAGTATTACCTTGGTTTCCTAGATGTCAGTATGAGGCGGAAACCTGACCACGGACCACTCAAATGACATCTGTACGAAAACAAGTGTAACTAAATTAGTATGGTTCAAATTCTTCCCTATAGGGAGAGAGCTCCTAAATCTCTGTTAAGGGAAACATGGGCTTACAATTACTTCCCTATAGTTTAGATGAGAAATTTGGCGCTTGATTTTAGTGTATTGCAGTTAAAAATGGCAGATAATTTTTTTGACACGGCCTTTGTATATCACATCACTTCTCTGGAAGAAATTTCAAGGTAGATTTTGGCATGCAGTGGTTGGTATTCCCTTGTAAGAAGTAACAGGATGCTTTTAAGCAACTTAAAAAAATACCGGGATGCCATCCCACCACCTCAAGCACTGGTGTTATCTCATAACAAATATCTAACTTACTTATTTTAGGAATTCACACTGTGAGGTATATTCATTTAGGTAAAATATTTCCAAAATTATTGCTAAATTATAAACTGCATAGAAAAGAGAAATATTGGATGCCCACACAGAAGATGGTCTGAACAATTTTAACAATTCTAGCTTTCATGAAACCGGAACGAGCCAACAGGCTTAATCCCTGGATGATGATGATGATTTAATCACTCATCTCATATTTTTCTTCTTTTTTTAATTTAAACTAATTTCAGAATTTTACATATCAGTTCCATCATCAGTATCCCCGCAACTGTTATTACGTCGTCGTGAAGAGCCGGCTCTTACCTAAATATCTAACTGTTTAATATGTTTCAGGAAATGAGAGTTCTCATGTAGGAGTGGCTGTAGGTATAGTACTAGCACTTATAATTGTAGCAGCCATAATTGTCGGAGCTGTGTGGTTCATGAGGACACGGCGATTACTGGGTCGCAAGTCCTCTGGTGGAGTCGCTTTTGAAAATCCCAGCTACTTACGAGAAGTTAACATGGATCACATACAGGCAAGTTTTCCATTTTACTTAAATAGAAAATGAAACAAAACAAAGGGCAACTTACAGCTTATGAACTTGGCTGATGGGATCGAGTGCCTAATTTATATGTATCAGAGAGTCTAAATAAGCATTGTGATAAATAATTAGGTAGTGATGTGTGCAGTATTTTATAGAGAACAGATAAGGTATGGACAGTTCGATTTCATAGATCATTACTCCAGGGATGGTGTAACGTTAATGAAATTAAAATGGGTCTTAAATCATCTCATTACATACACTCCATGTTCTTAACAGTACTGGACCACAGTTTCAGGAATAGTCAGTCCTATTTCAGCCATATTTCTGACTGTCGAATTTTTGCCTTCACCTTCCCAAAAAAAAAAAAAAAAGTTGACTGTTGGAAATATAGGTGAAGATAGAAATTACTTATTAAATTAATATTAAGAAAATAAAGCTGTTACCATGATTCAAATAAGTAAGTTAATGTACACAACTAAATTATTGTAATCAATGGTAAAGAGAAACATTTTTAATAAATTAATGAGTCATTTTAACATCTTACCTCATATTTCATGTTTTATCAAACACGGTAACTATAGTTTTCAAATGATCTTGTCATTCATTTTCAACCGCCATTATGACTCCAAATAGTCGTAATAAACTTCCCAAAGACCTGAGTCGTCTTACTTATTCAAAGTTAAAATTGGGAAACACATTATGAGGTTCTTAATTAATAAATTAATGAGTCATAATGGCGGTTGAAAATGAATGACAAGATCATTTGAAAACTATAGTTACCGTGTTTGATAAAACATGAAATATGAGGTAAGATGTTAAAATGACTCATTAATTTATTAATTAAGAACCTCATAATGTGTTTCCCAATTTTAACTTTGAATAAGAAACATTTTTGTCTGAACTGGGAATCGAACCCCTAACCTTCAGCTATCCGTGCTGTTGCTCTGACCACTGAGCTAGTTCAGGCTTCATTCCCATCCAAACATAAATCCTCCCTTTACCTTATTCTCTTGGTCCCACATTCAAATGCAATGAATCATCATTAGCTTCTTAGCATTAATTTAATAAATAATGCTTCAGCTATGCGGAGTCCCTTCATGTCTTCTTAATGTAGGAGCCATTCATTGTGTATTTGTGAATGATGATTCATTGCATTTGAATGTGGGACCAATAGAGTAAGGTAAAGGGAGGATTTTTGCTTGGATCGGAATGAAGCCTGAATTAGCTCAGTGGTCAGAGCATCAGCATGGAAAACTGAAGGTTTGGGGTTCGATTCCCGGTTCAGGCAAAAATGTTTCTCTTTACCATTGATTACAATAATTTAGTTATGTATAGGAATTACTGTTCCTGAAACATCAATTCTGTGCTATTAAAAACACGGAGTGAGATGATTTAAAGCTCATTTTAATTTTATTAATTTGAAAACTCATTATATTAATTCCTCATAAGTTTTATAAAATGGTGTAACATAATAACAAATTACAATAGGAACTAACATAACAGGGTTCTTCTTAATAAATAAGTTAATTCTGTTACATCTCACCTCATAAAAAGTTATTTTTTATGAGGTAAGATGTAACACTCACATTATTTATTATGGTATAACATGATCAAATCTTATTTCATATTTGAAGAGAAAAATTATATGCTCAGACTGGGGCTTGAACCCAGGACTTTCTAGGCCAATACTCTACCAACTGAGCTACCTGAGCAAGTTCAAATCTAAATTTTTATTTTATATATGCTGTTAATTCCCGAACACAAAATGCTATGTATCTCACTTTATAAATTCAATGATCTTTAAGCACAGTACTGCACTTTTAAGAGACATCCCTCTCATATTCAGCCATATTTACGTACAACTGAGACATACAAATGGCTGAAGATGAGAGGGATGTCTCTTGAAACTGCAGTATTGTGCTTAAAGATATAGAATTTATGAGGTGAGATTTCACAACTCACTATCTAGTTATTAACTTGAAAACCTCATATTGTTATTTTACATAATTAATTTATGAAATAAATATTTTATGTGCAGATACCAGCAAGTCAAGCAGATAGCACATTGGCAAACGGTACAGCCAATGGTGTGAATCCAGCAAGTGGGAATGTCCAATCACAGCAAGGTTGGAAACAAGAAACACTCCACGTACCAGCACAAGCAACAGAAGTGGCTCCATCTCTTTATGAAGAATTGAAACTTGGGCAGGATGGAGCAGGATTCAAGAGGCTGAAATAGTATCAACAGTGTCGCAACGAATCCAGATTCTAAGCGATGATTTAAACTCTAATGTGATTTTTATAAACAAAGTGCAACAGACACTTGAGTGCAACACATTTGTTCTTCTGATACGAAGACTTTCTAGCACCACTTTCACTGAGTAACATCTTTAAAAAAACTTTCAACAAGACTCGTAATATGAGTATCATTAAAATTTAAGATGGTAAAAACATTTTTAAGTAGATTAAAGGTGAATCAATTCTCAATTGAAATATTTCTGCCAGAATTGAAATTTAAATCCAAGACTTCCAGCTTTACATACTGGTGTTCTAGCTATTTGAGCTACTGAGGACAAATTTTTGTCTCTTATAATCCTGTGTTCCAGAAGCAGTGGAAACTTAATTTACAATGCAGTTGGGTTGCTGCTAAATCAAAAAGACATGATGATGGTTTTTTCTTATGCTGTCACTGATGCCCATATTCTTCTTCTTCTTCTTCTTCTTCCTTCCAAGTATTAGGCCAAGGCCTGTTATGATCCTATAGAAAATTTTCCGTCCAGCGCTTTGATCCTTCCGGGAAATTCTCATGTAAGACTTGAAAGCATAATAATAGTCCCTTCGACTGGTTCCTGGCCAAAGGAAGGCAAGACCAGTGATGGGGCTGCCATCTTATAGCCTCTGGTCAGGCTTTTCTGGAGAAGAAAAGAAGAAATGGAAGAAAGGAAAGACTCCCTAGCCTTCGGATGCCCTGATAGCATCGGGGTCGAAAAAACAAGAGTTAACCAAGAGAGGTTAGATAGTAAAGTTAAAAGAGTGCAAAACACAAGTAAGTGGAAGAAATGTTTTGCTCAGCTTGGGCACCTTGTGGTTGCCATCCACATATCCCCTAAATGAGGACCCCTGAGGTAATGCATTTTAACAATTTGCTAATTCACATTATTGCTTTCTCATTATTCCCAGGCAAAACCCCAAAACTGATTTCCCTGAATTTCCTTTCCCCAAAACTATTTCACCTGAACAACAAATGCCTGATGATAAAAAAAAAAACTGAAAGTTTCAAGTAAAATTTATTTACATTATTCTGGTATAAAGTTGGAACATATGCATCAAAGATAGTCCATCTGATCTTCTTTATGTTGGGGATATTTGAACACCAATCATTTTATCCTTTCTTGCAAGGATAAACTAAATTAACCCATAAATTAATGAGTCATTTTTACATCTTATCTCATAGCTTATGTTTTCTTAAACACGGGAACTGCAGTTTTCAAAAGGTCACATCTCTTTCATATTCAACTGACATTGACATTAATTATTCCCATATTTAACTATGAATAAATTAACCCAGCCTAAATCTAACCTAACCAAACCTAAATCCAACTTAACCTGATCTAAACCTAACCTAACCTAATCCATGTTAAAATTACAGTTTTTGACAATTTGTTTCAGTGGTTTGTGATTTTGAAGGATTGTATACAGAGTTTTGTCCTTTCTGAGGTTTGTCTATTCGGATCATTAGATTCAGATGATTGAATTCGGGGCAATGGGTGGGAATGGTTTATATTTCACTTTATGCACATAAATAATTTTCTGCTAAAAATGTCTGTTACAAACCCAGTTATTTTATAATTCAGTTCCTACATTCTCTGACAGCTTGACTTATCACATCTTCATGTCTTCATACTTAGGTCACTTTTACTCCTCCACACTTTGGACATCCAATCTTGCATTTTCTTATATATGCAAGGATAGAAACATTCTAGATATCAGTCTCAAATTCTCTTGCGCAGAAAGTCAAAGATATGATTATTCCAGAATCAATGTATCTGGAAAATGTTTACTCTAGAAAGCTTGTCTAAAGAGATTGTTTGGAAGATGCATATGGCCTGAATCCAAATTAATTCTGCCTTAATAGACGAGATCCAAGTCCTGCTGTTGCCCATGAAATTCAAAAGCGGTAATTTGAGCAATGGATTGACAGTGCATCTCAAAATATACAGTTCAAACACATATGCCATTCTTTTGTTAAAATATGATAAATATTTTTTCCTTGGTTATATGTTCCATCTGTTACCTAAACTCAAAGAATCAATTTAAACATGATTTACTTAAATTGTGAATTGATCCAAATTTGTTGTGGAATTTTAAAATTTAGGATGTCATATGACATTCACAAGCATTTGCAAACAATGATTTTATTATAAACTTAACATTTCTCATTGAAGGACAAATTATATTTTCCCTTCGAATATAATTTACACACAAGTCTAGGAAGGTGTCTTAAGGCATTCACAGTGCTCAGAGTGACACTTTGATACAAGCTTTTATTACGATGTGGGATTGAGAGAGAAATTAATTCATGGCACGAGTAAATGAATTTAATTATTTGGGTTATAATTTAACATTTCAAGATGAAGCTGATATATCAAAGAAAATAACAAATTTTACAAAAACAATGGGGATAATTAACAGTATAATGAAACCACCTTTAGTACAGAAGAACACAATATTACAGCTTTATAAGGTTCTCGCAAGACCAGTATTAATATATGGTAGTGATGCATGGACAATACGAAGAAGAGATGAAAGCCGAATAACAGCAAATGAGATGCGATTTATGCGCCGAACAGCAGGCTACACAAAGTGGGACGATGAAACGAGGAAATTATGGAAGAGTTGGATGTAGAACCCATTCTTCACCATATACAAAACTAAGAGAACAACTGGAAAGCCCATCTTCAACGAATGCCGTCTCATAGAATTCCAAAAGCCATGCTTCATACTGCCCCAAGGCAAAAGATCGCTGGGACGTCCAAAAAAGCGCTGGATGGAAAATTTAATTTTGAGACCGTAACAGGTCTCATGGCCTAATACTCGCATGGATGATGATGATGATAAATTCATGGCAGCAGATAGTCTGAATAGCTCAAGTAGTTAAATAGCAATGAATAAAGCTAGATGTATTGAGCTCAATCCCAAGTTCAGGGAACAGTTTTTCTCTTCAGAACTGATTCAGACAATTAGCTTGAATATATTAGTTTACACTTTAACATCATGATACAAAAGTGTTTTTAACATATGTCAGTTCACTAGACATTGATTTTATTAACCCAAATATCTTGCAGAATACTACAGACAAATTATTAATTTGTAAAGAAAAGTTAATGCTTGAACCAGGACACGAACCCAAATCTCCTGCTTTATACACCAACGTGTTACCTATTACACTAATCCAGGCTTCGGGCCTGAAACATTAATTTTCTTTTATTTATATACTATTCTCTGTGCCTGAAGCAGCCAACCATTGCTAGAAGTGTGATAAAACGGGCTCTAGTTCAAAAGACAATTGAAAATTTACACAATCTATTAGAGCTAGTACGGCTTGTTATTTCAAAGTTATAATTAAATTTTAATATTCACAATGATGGACAAATTATTAATTTGTAAAGAAAAATAAACACCTGAACTGAGTATTTGTAGGAGCACTTTGATATTCAAACACTTGCCATTTACATCTAAATAATGACTTTGTTACTGAATTTACTAATTTTTATTCTATGATTATTATTAACCCATTCACTTCAGATTTAAATTCCCAACAATTCCTTTATTGAAATCAAAATTCTATATTTTCCAAACACTAAACCTGAAATTGGGTGAAATTCAAACCACATTTTGTACTGTATTTGTAATTTATCTAATGATGCATTTTTTTAACAGCTTAGATTCATGCCTTAAACATTTAAATCTGGGCATGAAATGCCTGATCAATTTTGCTCAGAGGGCTCTTATTTCAGCCTTAATGTTCTTTTACAGGCTCTAAATCTACAACAAAGGACTCACATATTTTATTTCCTTCCAAATGAAGCCGTTATCAGGATTTTTAAGCCCATAAAAATCTGTACACCCTGCCCTGGTTTGAACTTATTAATCTTGGAACATTAGGCAAGCATGGTAATCATTAATCGACCAGAACCAACATGTCAACTAAAGAATTCCCTCTCAAGGGATATACAAAATATTATAGAAATAAATTTGATTTATTGATATTTGAAGAGAAACATTTTTTTTTCACCTAGATTGAGACTCGAACCCGGGACCCTTGGCTTTCCGGGCCAAGTGCTTTACCAACTGAGCTACTGAGGTGAGTTGCGATCTAGATGCAAATTTTTCTCTTATATATGTTGTAATTCCCTCGTGCCAAATGCTTGAAACCTTTGCTTCTATCTTTGCAAATGGTGGCTTCTTAATTAAGAAGACATTTATTGAGAATTTAACACTACTTTATAAAGCCAGTAGGGTTTCTATTGACGTTTTTATTATTAATTTAACACTTCTCACTGAAGGATAAATTATATTTGAAGAGAAAAATTTTCGTGTTCTGGATTGGCCCCCATAAAATAGATTTGGGCAGAAATCATCTTCTGAAGTTAATGGATTAAGTATTATTCTGGCAGAAAAATGACTCCATGGCCCAAGTATAGTGTTACTTCCTATGCATTTTGATAACTTAATTTTAATTTTTTTTGGAAAAGCATTGATACTCATGAAAATAATACGGGACTGAAAGATCTGATTAAAAAAAAGTTGTAATATTTTTATGGAATTAAAGAGGTTTTTGCCATCTTAACATAAATTTTTTTTTGATTAGAAATGAAAGGCTGAATATCAGTCAAAAGTTCACATTCCTTGAAAAATGAAGTAATTGTACTTACGAAAGCACTTTCTCACCTCGTCTTGTAAATCCACGCAGAAGAACAATGGAGAGCAAGTTTGTGCTATGCAGAATGAACTAAGACAAATACACACATTTGTAGACTGTTTTATTTTGTACAAAAAAAAAAGGAATATAAAACAAGTGAAAAAATCCCCAAAAAACTTTTCTGTGTGCTTTAGTTAAAGCTCATGCAAAGCCAAGAGAGAGGAAACACATAGATTTATTTGAGTGTATTTTAAAATTGTATGAAAATTGATTGTACAGAGATGTGTATGGGAAAATAGAGAGTGAGAATATTATATTGTTGTCCTGTGGCAGAAATCAGCAAATGCATTATATACAGAGTGATTCAAATGGTTAGCACACAAACTGAAGGAGCTTATAGAGGGGTTAAAATCCAGCAAATTTAGAATAGAAACTTGTGGTTTAGGAAGTAATTCTGGGTCAGTACAAGCCTGGGAATATCAGGTTGAGAATGAATAAATCATCATAGAAAATTCTGGTGAACTCTACCAACTACACATAGGCCCATTCAAACATTTGCTCCAAAACTGCCATTCCAGAGCAGCAATCCAGGAGCTTGAGGTTGGAGTGTAGTAGACAGAAAGGATGACATTCCAGGCCTGCACTCCAGGAGTGTGGGGTTGGGGTGGATGGGCTGAAATCACTCAACATAAATATAATTTGCAAAGGATTTGGAGTGTTACATATAGTTTTTGCCAAGGCAGAAACTCCACATGCCACTTCAACACTCTGTCGATAGCTAGTCAGTCAAAATTTTTTGTTTTATAGATAGATAGATGGAAAGCTCTGCGGCCATCACTTAAGTGTTGGCGGTGAGCGATCCATTTTGGTCCTCCTTAATAGGTAGAACCCCGGGTTCCTGTAAAATACATTAGCCCCGGTTTAATAGGAGCACGGGAAAAACTTTGTATGTATACAAGCATGTGCAGGTGCAAGCCTGCACTTCAGGTGTGGTGCTCCGACCTCACGCTCCCAGCATCTCAGAGGCCAATATTCACATGCACAGAATTAGACACATATCTGTATTGTACACTCCAAAACTGCCAGGAAAACTGTAAGTGTAAACAGGCCTAATCTCATTAACCTCATCAGACATTGCAAGAATTATGGCGAGAAGTGTTTCTTGGTTGGAAACTGGTATCATGTACAAGAGGCTTTTGATATGCCCCTATAAGAAGAAATCAGATCAGGAGAATGGGGTAGTCATGCCATTGGACTTCCCTTCCAATCCAACACCCAAGATAAGAGTAATTTAGTAAATTGTGTACTTGAAGAGAGAAGTGTGCTGGTTGCTTCTTCTTGCATGCATATTTAACCCAATGGACTCTTATTTAAATGCCTGCCAACTTTACCCTCCACTCAGATTTAAATGGCCACAGAAGACAGGAAACACATGCAAACACAAAAATGCTTATAGAATTGAATTTAATAAATATTTTTCTTTAGAAATTAGAGTGAAGGCTTCTGAATAATTGTACTTGCCTAAAGTGATATTTTGGTGTGGTAAATCTCGAAACATTCCGGGACATGAAGTGGAACTTCACACTTTTTGCACTGAAATGTAGTTTCACTTCTTTTGTTATGTTTGGAACACACGTTTGTAGGGGTTCTTTTTATTGTCTATGCTGGGTATATACAATGGAATGTGAGCCCAGTTCCTTGCCTGTAACCTGACAGGGGTTGTACTTGTAGGATAGCAGCTACATTGTCTCCAATAACTGCTTGGCGACAGCTATTCCGAAGGTCAAATATGCTGTCTTGCTATCTATGAAATTATTGTAGACCACAAAAGAGTTAAACATAAATATGTCCAGCAAATAGAAAAATTATTTTCTGTATCCTTTTACAGTGCAATGCATTATAGGGAAAAGGGCTGTGATCTGGTCTTGCAAGTCAACGCCTTGCATCCTGGTACTTCAGGCAGAGTCTTGGTTTTTTTATTCCTTCTCTAGGTCCCTTTTACCTCCTCAGTTTTCCTGTTGGTGTTCTGTCCAATGTTTCGAGGACAAAACTCTATTAGAATCTCATCACCACACACCCTCTTAGTTGCCATTTCAAAGACTTAGCACTACAAATTTCTTCTATATATTTCCAACAAACAGCTTCTAATTTCACGAATTCTTACAAAACAAGCGAGTCATCCAACATGCTTTTTTCCAGGAACCTAGCAAAGCTAACACATTAGACATCTATGGGGTAGTTTGGAAGTTATTGCAAACTATATGAGCTCATGCGCTTGACGTGAATGTCACGTCATTCAAAGACTGGGCCTCACTAGAGCGTGTGTGAACGTCACGTCATTCGAGTTGAATGGGTTAATGATGTATGAGATGTGATACATGAAAAGAGAAGATTAACACCTTAGGGTCTTAGACAACCTTATTTTTGGTTCGTTGTAGTACCCTTCTTTAATTTATGGAATGAATGAGGTCAAATCTACTCTGTACTTATATATAATCTGTTATGGTGTTTCTAGTTTGACACACATCAAGCATTCACCCATGACTTATACCGCCTTTATTTGGGCTGGACCCAAGGTCTCAAGTAGGGGCTACAACCATCTCTTTGGCCCTATTCTATCCTAACATAACACACAGGGTTCAGTCATGAGGAAGTACATGACTGTTCCCCATTATATTACCACACCACTTCTGGTTTATTAAATTGGACAATTTTTATCTAACGTGAGAGATAATATGAAATTAATGAAGATGAAATGACATGATGGGGAAGGGAAGAGGAGTGGAGAATGTTGGTGGGATAAAATTTGGGAAATGGGAGAACCCCAAGAAAACCTTGAAAAAATCCAGGTGAAGTCCACTATCAATACCCCTCCAGAACTCCCAGGACTCAAACCTGAGATATCAGTTGAGGCAGCTGCATCCAACAAGACAACAACAGTTCTGGAAAAACTTGTTGCAAGAAGATCACTAATAATACATTCCCAAGCTTGCCATGACTCAGGATTACTTCCTAGACCATAAGTTGTTACTCTGAAGTTGCTATATTTCAAATACTCTATAAGCTCCTTCAGTTAGTGCACAATCTTTTGAATCACTCTTTATATGTGTATGTCTCCAACCTTTAGGGTTAAGATTATGCAGATGGCAGTGGACTCTAAAACTGAGCATTTTGAAATGAGGAGCCATTGATTGGAAATGGATATATCAGGGCCACAAGATCTTGAAAGGAGAGGTTCTTTCCCCTGACCAGGGTATGAAACCCCAGTAGAAACTGAAGATGAACTACTTGCTAGGGTCTTTGATATCACTCTCATTGTGCAACAGACACTAGGGAATTTGGAGAGGATGCCTCAAATTTTCATTCATCATTCTAATGCATGCATTGAAGCTAATGGTCACCACCTTCAGCAACTACTCTGATCCCTAAGTTGGTAATGAGTATCAAAATTCAAGCAGCTTGCAAAAATCATTCCTTACACTTATTACTTCTTTAAGATCTCGTGGAATCCGAAATATCCATTTTCAATATCTGGTACCTTATGTCCAAATCCTCAGTTTAGAGTCCTCTATCATCTGAATAATTTTGACCCTAAAGGTTGGAAACAGCCTAAATACATATGTGGATGGGTTAAAGTTGCAGTAATCTAAGTAATTTTATCAGCAGCAACTTTGTAGCATCCCGCGCCGTAGCCGAGCGGTTAAGGTAGGAAGCCTTGGCGCAGAGCTACGGGACTTGCGCTGGTTCGAGTCTCCATGGGGGATCGTGAGGCAATTGGGTAGCTACAATAAGTAGCGGCTCCAGGTTGAGGAACCAGCTATAACGGCTGGGGGACTCGACATGCTAACCACATGTCACCCCTACACTGGCTCTTGATCATCTACCTCTGTGATTGACATATGTGGATGTGAAGGGCCAGCAGCCAGCTGGTAAAAGGGCAACCGCTGAAAAGTGGAAAGACCCTCAATCAATCGGATCGGAACTTTGTAGCCATTATGGATACAAAAATTAAATTCAATTGAAGATCTGTGTTATATTTTGATTTAAATTTCACCCCTAAAATGATAACATTACAGTAACAATGTAAATGAGCATGCTAATGAAATAAATAAAATTTAAATAAAAACATTAGCACATTTTTATTACTGTATTTTTGCATTATTTTAATTTATGGAGTAGATAGAAATACAGCTTATAACAAATGTAACTTTAATCTATCCATATATGCCAACATTTTAAAGAATATTGCATACGTATGTGGAAGATACTCTACAATTATTTTGGCAAAAGAAATGAAAATTTTTTTAACATTCAAGAATAAATTAATGTTTGTCGGTATTGCATAATTTTAGATTAAACTTTAGCTTAAAAATCATTATATCTCAGGAATGCAATTTTTGTTACCTTACTGATTTCTACCATAATGACAACAATATGTACAATTGGGACATTGGTTGAAAAAAGGGAACATATGCTAAAAGCAGATTTGATACCTAGAGCTTCAAATTTTTGTTAATCTCCTCAAGAATTAAAGTAAGTATATTTATTTTCTTTAATTATAAAAGAAAATTAATCAATTAATTGATTTCATATTATCTCTGATTTCAGTACTTTAAGATTCTGGGAAGCCTGCTTCTGTGATTCTTTCTAGATATCTCAAGAAATGTAATGACTCCAATGAGTTTAATTTCAAGACATTCCATGAATTATTCATTGCATTTCAAAAATATCTATGTTTCACAGGTATATTTACTACTCACATTAAAATGAATTAGAAGCATATCATTTTAATCTATTTTTTAAAATAATTTATACTTGCATAACAATTTAGTAAAAATCACTCCATATTTGAATACAGAGTGAGCTCTTGTGTTGCTCTCTCTTGATGCTAAGTGTAGTTTGAGTGAGGGTTTTGTATGTACGTCACCAAGCACAGTTCTGGCAACAATAGTTATAGCAATAGTTTAATAAACATTTATTACATGGGGACATGACTGCATCAAATTTAATACATTATAATAGTATTGTAAATCAAATGAAGAAGGAATCTGAAGAAAACACAATATGGTTTTAGATGACAAAGATCTTGTGTGGATCTTTTAAATACAATTTGAATTGTATGGAAGAATCACTTGAATGCTGTAGTCTATTTAATGATAAAAATAACTTACAACAATCATTTAATGCTGCAGGGCTTAAGATGGATTGAAAAAAGAACCAGGATGGTTTATTCCATTTAATTTATAGACATAAATATATCGTGAGATGTATAGTCTTTGTTTCATCGACTAGAAACATTTTACGGTAGTTGAAAAATAGAATGCATTAGAATAAAATCACACCTATTTCTCCATTCTACCGATAAATTAAAACTAATAGATTAAAATAACAGTTTATGCAGTTTGAATTTCTGAAGTAAGATCAAACCAAAGACAGGTCCAGTGAAATTTCTGGCCAAATTTCCAGAGGTTGAACTACATCAAAACGGCTAGACATATCATCAACAGTGGCAATTTTAGTAACTGTTTATTGTAAACATCTAACCCATTTACCTAAATGAATATACCTCATAGTGTGAATTCCTGAAATAAATAATCTAACCCATTGCTTAAATGAGATGTGTTCTCACATCATTCTACAAGAAATAACTAGTTTTTTGAAAATAGTTATCTAAGTTAATATTTTAACACCTCACCTCATAATTGTACATTTTTCCAAGACTAGTTTAATACTTCTGTGTAACATCTTTAGCTCTTTCTACTCGTAACTTTTGAATTGGTGGTTGGCAATCCTGTAAGTTGTTTTTTACTCCCTTTGGTGGCTTACTGATGAACTTCAAAATTAAACTTTTTTCCCTGAGAATTTCAAAATGCCTGATTTTTCTAGATATGAATTTTCTCCAAATTGTGAGTTCCTTAGGCTTATCTATTCCAATAATTTCACTTTTGTTTCAATTCTCTATTTTTCTGATTCTGTATGTGCAGCTATTGATAATTTTTCTATTTCCCCATTTTTTAACATTTCTAAGATGTTCTTTCCTTGTTGTTTTTCCTATGTATATTTTTCACAATCTTTGCAATCAATGATTTATCAAAGATTTATCACAAGAACTTGATTACCAAAAATTATTTCCAACAAGGAATAGTGGAAATGAACAAATCTTTAAATATTTAACAAATGTTTAAATATTTATGGTGAAATTAAATTTTTCTTACCTCTCCTCATATATATTTTCTAAGTTGATCGCGATTTCGAGACTATAACTGTCTCATCATCAGAACTTTGTTGGCGACTGGTGTTATGTCGATCGGAAGAAACTCTTCTTCTTCCCTCTGTTGGTGGACCGATGAACCTCTGGATCAGGTCAAAATTTGTGAGAATTTCGAAGTTCATAAGTTTTCTTTTGTTTTTCTGAATGTGGATCTTTTCCCAAACCGTGAGTTCCTTTTGTTTGTCTATTTGTTTAATTAGACTAGCTTTTGATTCAATTAAACAAATTGACAAACAAAAGGAACTCGGCTTGGGAAAAGATCCACATTCAGAAAAACAAAAGAAAACTTATAAACTTCGAAATTCCCGCAAATTTTGACCTGATCCAGAGGTTCATCGGTCCACCAACAGAGGGAGGAAGAAGAGTTTCTTCCGATCGACATAACATCAGTCGCCAACAAAGTTCTGATGATGAGACAGTTATAGTCTCGAAATCGCGATCAACTTAGAAAATATATATGAGGAGAGGTAAGAAACATTTAATTTCACCATAAATTAAACCTCATAGTGATTAATTCCTATAAAAGTTAAAAAAAAAAAGTTTATATATTTATTTCATCCTTTTATTTCTCTCTCTCTCTCTCTCTCTCTCTCTCATATAAAATCTACAATTAAATTTCCATCTGTTTACAAATATACCTTTAATCTACCAACACTACAATTTACTCAAAAACTCCATGGCACAACAGACATAGAAGGTATTTGCTGACCTCATTTCACATTGTTAATCACAGAGGTGGGCAAGCAACCTGGAACTGCTACTTACAGTACCTGCCCAAATTTTTCAGGATACTGGATGATAAACAGTCCCTTTATTGGCCATAATTTCATGAGAAAATTTCTCCCCCATGTGGACTTACACCAGCACAAGATTCAGAGCTGATACCTTAACCCAATTGAGCCTGGATTTTTTTTTAGGAAAATGAACAGTCGCACGAAGACGTGTTTTGGTACAGTATATATTTACGATTTTCCCCCACTTATCGATAGTTTTGACTCCAATGCTGCCAAATGCTTGAAGAGAAATGTACCCAACAGGAAGGTAAAAGTGAACTTTAGTGCCATCTCTAAATGAAAAGATGAACATGACCACAGAACAGTTTCGTACTTTGGTCGTCTGTCTGCCGGGCAAGACCACGGAACTATACCGTGCTTCATAGCCAATGGGTAAAACCAATCATTTACAGCACAGGATGTTTACAATTACAGTCTACCTTTAATCTACCCATCAACCAAGATTACAATTTACTCAAAACTAACCATAAATAATCCTCAGATTATCACAAATCCCTGTTTATGAAACCAAAAAATGTTAATACTCTGAAAGTTGTTTATTTACCTTAAACTAAGGTTGTAAATGATTATGGTTTTTAAACTTATGCTATTAGGTTGTCTCATAAGTAATGTCAATTTTTTATCATAATATTGCATTCTGGTGGAATTTTGAAGGTATGATTCACTGGGAATTTGTTCCAAATGGTTGTCCAGTCGATGCAGATCTTTATTCTTAGTGGCAGAATAAGTTCATGAAATTTTAGGGGTTGCAGGCAAGAACCTAAGTGATCCCATATTGCACAAACAACCATAAAAAAATTCAGAAATTGGAATGAATCAAACTGCTACAGCACCCAATCATACAGCTGTGATCTTACGGCTTCAGATTGCTATCTGTTTTGATCAATGGCCTATTTCCTGTGTGAAATTTTGGAAATACTAAAAGCATTGAAGCCATGGAAGTGAGTCTCATGAATTCTTCCCATAAAAAAGAGACTGGTTCCATCAAGGATAATCAACCTCGCTGAAAGATGGCTCAAGACCGTAGAAAATGATGGACTCTACTGTGAAAAATATTCTAATTTCTTGTCAGAAAACATTCCAAATAAAATTTTGATTAAAAAGAAAGACAATACTTATCTGTATTCTGGAGATCAAATTGCTTTTAAAACATGTTTGATTGTGATGAATTTCTAATGATTTGCATGTCATGTCCCCTGATACCTGCTAAAGTGCTTGAATATTGTTAATGTGGTTGTGATTGCGAAGTATGTAAGAACGTATATATTGCTTTGGTATTGCTATTGTTTTAGTTGTTAGTGTGTTACATCTTGTATATAGTAAAGGGGCATGGAGTGATTGAAATACGGGCCAAGAATTAGTACCTCTTTCTTTGTTGTTTTATTGTTTTTTTTTATTTCTGTTAACATTCCTTTAAGTACCATATAGTATTACGTTTTTGTTAGAATATAAATGTTTAGTTTTTTGGTGACCAACATTTCAACTTTTACCAGAACTCTTTGTGAAAATTTTTATAATTGTTTTTATCTTCTATCCTTTATATTGATAAAACCAGCTTCTTTAAAACTAATATCAAAATATTTAATTAAACTGCCAATTTTTCGGGCGGCTAAACTAGCGTTGATGATCACCTATGAATCCTGAAAAGGACCACTTCTTACAAATCATATTGATAGTTATCGCAAGTTACCAACATGTGTATTTATTAATTGAGTTTGTATTTTTTAACATTCTTACTTCATATGATTGTTTAGTTGGATATATGTTTCAAGGCTGTTGCCCCATCATCAGCTTTTCACATACTGATTTTTTTCTTTTTTTCAAGTTGTCTGCCCTGGATCTGTGTTCCAAAGAACTTTGTAATGAGGCTCCTTTCTCCGTGAATTTCAAAGTCCATAATTTTCAGGGCCGACAACTTGAAGAATAAAAAAAATCAGTTTTTGAGTTTTTGAAAAGCTGACGATGGGGCAACAGCCTTGAAACATATGTCCAATTAAACAATCATATGAGGTAAGAATGTTAAAAAATACAAACTCAATTATTAAATTAAACCTCATAATGTTACTTCCTAAAGATTTTAAAATGTCTATTTATGTTTCTGTTATAGTCAGATGTGTACTCACATTTCCACTGTAGCCAATTTAGTATGCATATTTACTGGATATTTCTTCTTATGAGAAGGCAATTTGTTGTGCTCATATATAGCATATATCATTCTCTAGACATGGGAAGGTTAATTTCATACAACTCTACTTAGTTACTGTCAGACATCAGACATGGCACCATTCAATTTATTAAACCCATTACATTTTCTTATGTTTTGATACATTGGGTTTGGTTATGTTATGATTTAGTAGGTTAGCTACATTTAGTTTATATTAAGAAAATTCAATTTACACTTTCTTATGTTCCAATACACTTGGGTAGGTTGAGTACTTTATATGCAAATTATGTCAGGTTTATACATTTTTTAAAGAGTGATCTTCATTTTTTGTAATAATAACTGAAAATAACACTGATTTGCATTATATCTTCATTTTTTATATTAGCATGTTGTTAATAAGTTAGATATCCTTTTCACCAATGATAATAGATGTGCCCCAATGTTAACACATTGATGACCGACAGCTGTGCGTTCCACCCACCGCTGCTAGACCGGACATTTCTGTCAGTAGCGTGGACTTTTAAATTTTAAACCGCGCTAGCACAGTGTGATTTTTACATCAATATATTTACAGTCAATAACAATAATGCATAAGTAAATCTTTATTAGTGTTCTCACCAGACTTTCTAGTAGAAATTGAGGGTTTGATAGCGTTTAGAAACATTTCCCTTTATGTAAAGGCACAGGGCAAAAGAGCATAATATTATGTAGCCAGTTTCTTTTCTTGTGTTCACTACAAACGTTGCAAGGTTTGGAAGGTTTTTTTTTTTGGTATTAATTTATGTTTCTTCATGTCTCAGCCTTCTTGGTGGGTCTTGACATGGTGTCCTTTTCACTCTGTCTTTCCTCCTCTTCCCTGTCATCTGTTCCTAATTTCACGACTGCCAAACAAGAGACTGTTTCAAGCAAAAAACTTCTGTTTGACATATTATTGTTAGGATTTTGAAATTTATAGACCCAAAAAGCATTAAAGAGTGCACAATCCAGAAGCCACAATACAACTTTCTTGCTTCATTTCACTGTTTTTCTAAGAATGGAGTAATATGATAGGTACTGGTCAGCCCTGTCTACACCCTTCACATACTTGTGAAGTATTCAATAGGGCATTTTTACAACTTTACCCCTCCCATTCTCGTGTTGCCTGATGCAATGTGCTAACCATTCTTACGTCTCTTTTATCTTTCGATGTTTGTAGCAAAAGGTCCCCTTACTACAAAATACACATTCTCCTGGTTTGAGTTTATTTCCTGCTTCCACAAATGATTTTGGAAGCCCTCTGTTAATCCTTATTGTTCCACAAACTATTGTCTTTCTTGCGAGCAAATTTTCAGCTATAGCCACACTGTTATAATAATTATCCTAGTAGATATGATGCCACAGATATAAATTCGGCTCCAGAACGCAAAATAGTGTTACTTCTAATTTTTCCCCTCTGCAACATATATTTACAGGTTACATACGTATCCCGTAATCGCCTAAATATCGGCACTAAAATTCCATATTTCACCAGCCATCTATCTTAAAATTGTAAACAACTCTTTCTGTAAAGTTGGCAATTTCATGAAAGAGAAGAGAGGGTACAAAAACAACTAAAGTTTATTTCACAATGAGAAAAAAACAAAATTGCATGCTCCTTCAAAAGCGAAGAGGCTGGAAAACCATAGAAAACATAAATACGGAAATCTCCGTGACCCGTCGTCTAGCGCTGGCCATTTAAACACGGAGATCTCTGTGGCCCATCACCAATGTGTTAATATGGCAATTTTTAGGTTATATTTATGTCAACTTCATTTTTAGGATTCTTGTTGAAAGAAAAAAAAACATTGCTGAGGTAATAATTTACATTGTTACAATGTAATTAGTGTGTTTTCAGTTTTTCCTTGAAAATAATACAGGAAATCATCATTCTCTGGCTAATGAAAGGAAAAAGTTGCATGAAAAATTAAAAAAAAAACACTATAAAATATTATATTATTTCTAATTGCCGCACAAATTTTTGTAACTGCAATAATATCATTATATTCAAAATGCATGCAGCTCATATAATCCAGTACATTGTCAATTGACTGCATGACAGAATGGTGACTTACTCGCAGAGAATTGTCATTGTCTTCACTCTCCATTTTTATCATTTCATCTCTACAATCTCAGCGTTAGACGTACGTTTGAAGGACGTTTTTTTTTGTGAAACAAAAAAACTTTTATCTACTCCTCTTGATATCACAAACAGTTTAAATTCTAATCCCATAATCTTAGTTGCGTATTAGATGTCTCATTGGATCGGTATACTAACCACATACCATTCATAACATCTGAACTTTATAGGAATAAATCACTATGAGGTTTAATTTAAGATAAATTAAAATGTTTCATACTCACCTCATAACCAATCTTCTAAGTAGATTGCAATTTGAAGGCCTTTGCACCCCCATCCTCAGTACCATTTTGACGACTGATGATGAAGAAGAAGTGGTTCTTCCAATGACATAACATCAGTTGTTAAGATGGTACTGAGGATGGGACTGCAATGGCCTTGAAATCGCATTCTGCTTTGAAGATTGATTATGAGGAGAGGAATGAAATATTTTAATTTATCTTAAGCCTAACTGAATTAGTCTGGTTACGGAACTTCTCACTAGGGAAATACCATGAGGAATGGGGATTGTAGAATCTGCTTCCAATTTTGCACACACAAATCCCTTTACTTCTCAAATTTATCTGTCAGTTCAAAATTTGTAGGAAGTAACACTATATAGTAGTAATAAGTTAATATTAATAAAATATTACCTCACCTCATATTTTGTCTTCTTTTTAGACCAGTTTCAGAGTTCCATCATCACTATTTTCTCAACCGTTGACAGAATGCTGTCAAGAAAGAATTGAGGAAGGAGAGTAATACTTCAAAACTGGTCTAAAAGGAAGACAAAATGTGAGGTGATATGTTATTTGGTTAATATTAATTTATTAATTAATTGCATTTTTTTATTTTATTGTCAAAACTACATATTTCTTTCATTTCTGTGTCATTTCAACTGCACTTGTATCTATGTATAACTGCTATAGAAATGAAAAGTGACCGCAAAAGAACATATGAAACACCATGTAAACAATACTCTTATCTTTCTATTCACTTGTCACATCCACATAAGTGGTTGTAGAAACCCTAAATTCACACATGTTAGGTTAGCTTTGTGAGTTTGGAAATTAAAAAAAAAATATATATATTTTTGTGTTTGAAAATAAATGCATGAAAAAACTGCAAACCAAATAATATTTGAATTATTCAGAGTTTATTTTAATATAAATAATGCTATTGCATATTATTTTATAAAAATATTTCAATTTTAGGATAGCATTTAATTTAATTTTTTTTAACTTCACATCTGAAATAAGAGCCTTTTTACACCTGGCTTTTGTTTCCCATGTGGACAATAATTTGAAACATTAAAAAAAAATCAATAATGCTTGTTTCAATAATATCAAGAGTTTACTTTGATAAATAATGCTCTTGCAGTTTATTATACAAAAAGTCTCAATTTTAGGAGCAACTAGGCTCAAATTGCATTTTTAGTAGTAATTTTACTAATATTTCATAATTAAAAGGCTCAATTCATGTGGAGTGCAGGGGCTCCCTTGCTCCATGTTAGTTGATCCTTAAGCAGTGAAGTTTATGTCAGTTTTGAGTACAAAGCAAGCTTTGTTATAAATGTTTTACATATTATGATTATATGGTTAATAATTATTTCATTTTTTAATGTTATATTTTGAAATTAACATTTTCCAGAATTGGACATAGTTTTATTTTAGAAAGAAAAGTTAATGTTCGGACCGGGGTTCCAATGTTCATTTTTCTTTCTAAAAAATTCTTTCATTATTCACTTCTTTGTATGATTATATAATTTGATACAAATATTCAACTTGTGGCTGAAAGTTTATATTTACAAAGCTAACAGTATGATCTGGTGCAATGGCATTGGTTAAAAATTAACATCTATAAACTTTTGACTTATTGATCATTAAATAACATTTTCTACTTACCAACATCTAAAAGCTATTTAAATTAGCTTATCAGCTGTTAACCTTAAAACATGTTGACCAATTAAATATTTAATAAGCATTAAGTACATATTTAAATAGCAGCTTTTATTGATAAATTTAAAGATGAGCTGTTATATTTGATCCAATGAAAGCTATAACAAATAAAAGCTATAACAGTTAACCTTCTGATAAACATTTTGTTTTCCCCATGAAAGCAGTGCCTACTAGATTACATCTTGTAGTTGTATACTGGAACTGGTTGAGGCGATGAATTGAACTTATGACAGAAATTTAATAGCTTTCTCTTCACCATCAAACTCTTTTTTTCTATTCCAAACATAGAAATAATGTTTTCAATAATAACTGTGCAATTACATATAATATTTATAGATTATCAACAATGCAGTAAGAATAGAACTGATAATAGCAATAAACAATCACAAGAGTATAGTATTATATTTTAAAAAATCAAAACCTTTCAAAGTTTAAGTTGTGACTGTTGGTCATCCTGTTATTTTTTTGATATAATAATTTAATGGCCAGAATGACATATCGTTTCCATGCAGCATGTGTGCCTTTCAGAATAATAATAATAATAATAATAAAATAATAATAAATAACTGTATATTATTGAGTTTGATTCCTAGGGACAGAAAAGAACCACATTAGAAAAGGATGAAGCATAAATTGGGACGCAAAAATAGTTAAAAATGTGATTTGTCATGTACATGTGTTTTTATGTTTTGGGGAAACTATCTTTTGTACAATGTAGAAATAAGAGTTATAAAGAATAATAATAAAAAAGGATTGTAAAATTATTGTAAAAATGTCAAAGTAAATAAAAATAGTAATTTTTCCCTAGGGATGTCGTGTTGAATTATATAATAATTCAAAATTCTGTCACACAGGAACTGAATATATTACACATCACGGGCGGAGGGGAAGAGTTTTAGCGCTAGTGTCGCCAATCTACTGAATCTGTGGAAGGGATGTAGGAGAAAACTGTACATCCGATCATGTATTGAAATTTTTCAACTTCAAATGTGGGGGGAGAATCTCTAAACACATGTGAAAGATCTTAACATGGTTGTCAAATTAGTCATTTAAGCATGGAACACTCAAGCGGTCGGAGCATTTAAAATCACAGTATTTGTCGTTTCTCTGTTACCAGCCTCACAATAAATCACAAGTGGCAACATGTAATGAGAAGGGCAAGGAAAGGACAGCTCATTCCTAGACGTAACTCCAAAAGTAACAGGGTTGTCATGTTAGTCATTCTGCCACTGACCACGCAGAATGACAGATCATTAAAATACATAGTATTTGTCAGCTCTCTACCTGCCAATCAAACAACATAATACAAAGGACAGGAAGTGGCAACATAGTAAGGAAGAGAAAGAGAAAGACAGTTTGTTAGTTAACACATTTTCTGCCTGCACAAATCACTTGGATGGGTAATACGTACTAAGGAAATTCCTCAGCAAATCGAATTTATGGACTCATTTGGTGATTTACGGAATATGTATTTATTTTGTTAAATTAGAAAAATTCAATTTCTGATGCCAACTTATTTAACAGCATTGGACTGCAGTGAAAACAAATCATGCATAATTGTAAGTTATTAGCATTATCTATTTGTTTATTGTTGTATAATTTGACACCAATTTAACCCATTCCCTGTTATGGGTGGAGATTCTTCATCAAGCATAAATGTCCTAGGCAGGTTATGGATGAAGATTCTCCGCGACACATTTTCCTTTGTACTATAATTTATAAATTAATTATTCTTAACGATATTATTTTTGTAAATGTACCTATACAATTAAAATATAATCATCTTACCTCTACAGATTATTCGAGAGTAGTATATCTCGAAACAGGGGTTAAAACAGAGGGATACATCTCCACAAGCAATACACATTTTTTAAAATTTTCTTCTCAACACATTTCTTTTTGCAAAATGCACATTTACGACTTCCTATTTATTTTATTCCGTTAGGTATTTTTTAAATAAAAGTCTTTCTTTTAGGAAGATTGGTGAAGATTTTTACGATTTTTTAGCTCCTAAATTGGTCAGGTGTGGCAAGTAGCACTGCTTGAAACAGACCAACTTGATAGAGTGAGATGAAAATCTAAGGGTCGCATGCAAATACATTAGTCTCTACTCAAATTATTTCCAATCACTGGTGAGCTGACTCACCGTGAGCAAGTGCAAAGATCGAATTAGCTACCCACAATCTGGTCATGTATGAAAGTCGTCGTTTTCGTAATATTGGCAAGAAATTACCCAGAATTCTCAGCGATAAAACCACTTCCGTTACTTTCATCTGCTATAGAGGAACGCATTTATGCTTGCGTCCCGCAAATAATACCGTATACAACGGCGTCTGCGTCGCGCAATATTACGCCGATTCTCCTGTTCTTCCAGTTGAATTCTTTGGTAGACTCTATCAAATTCCTCTTCTCCGCATATACCGAAAACATGATCGAAGTCTTCAAGGTCCGACATCTTGGATAAAGCGGCAAGGTTTCAAACTACATTGGTTCCCTTCGGGATTCTCACGATAAGTTTCTATCTTAAGCTATGATCTTAAGTTACCTCGTCAGGTAGCTTACAATTATTATTGAATGAGTAGATTTCTGAGTAAGCAAAATCGTATTAGGATAAAACTTTCTCAGCCGAGAACGCCTTTTACGGTCTAATGCGAATAAAGCATTTCCAGCTAAGACTCTTTTCCATAATATGAGTATCATCTACAGTAATTTTTTCCCTGTCAATAGACGGACAATATATATCGCATGAGGTCTATAAAAACAAGGGGTATGTCATTTAGTGTGTCATGTGTTATATTATTATTAGCGAAACAAAAATCTCAAGATGAATGAAAAACTGAATTTGTCATGGATTTTCTGGAAAAATTGGTGTAGTGAGCATTTTATCTGTGAAACAGTACATTTCCAAACTTTGTTTTCTAATAATTACTATCAAAATAATTTGAGAAAAAAATTCTATTTACATCGTATTTAGATACATTGACTATTGGGCCTTAATTTTCCCTCACAAAAAATATTTTATTTTATTCTTTGTTTGAAAAATTTGTTTTTGTAACAATTAGACTACTTTCCCCCTGCTAATTTTGCACTAATAAACTATTACATGGTGAAACTAGATCTCTTTTCCTTTCTTTCAGAGAAGTGTTGAGTGCTTTTTTTTGTGCTACATGTGTACAGACAAGCGAGAAAGTATGACACTACTGTCTGTGCAAATATTTTTTCAAAAGTTCGTATCTAAGCATGCATTAGACCATAAAAGTCGTTCTCAACGTGTACTCTGCTGAGAAAGTTGCATCCAAAGACATTTTTGCGTACTCAAAAATCTGTTCAAGCGATAATTGTCGAAATTCCTAAGCTACCTGGCGAGGTGACTTTGCAGAGAACGAATCGTGAGCAACCCGATGGGAACCGATGGTAACTGATGTACTTTGAAACCTTGCTGCTTTATCCAAGATGTTGGACCTAGAAGACTTTGATCATGTTTTCGGTATATGCGGAGAAGAGGAATTTGATAGAGCCTACCAAAGAATTCAACTGGAAGAACAGGAGAATTGGCATAATATTGCGCGATGCAGACGTCGTCATATATGGTATTATTTGCAGGATGCAAGCATAAATGCGTTCCTCTAGCAGACGAAAATAACGAAAGTGGTATTATCGCTGAGAATTCTGGGTAATTTCTTGCCAATATTACGAAAAAAACTACTTTCATGGATGACCAGTCAGCGACTCGCTAATTCAAACTTTGCACGTTCTCACGGAAAACTCAGCTCTCCAGAGACTAATGTATTTGCATGCGGCCCTTAGAGACTTTGAATGAGAAGTCAAATCCTCTTTCCTTGAGTGTTGAGCAGTGAAATACAACTCTCTTTCTACATATATGGTATGTGACTCGGCACAAGATAGTCACGTATGTTTATGTCAGCATGTGTACAGACAAGCGAGAAAGTATGACACTACTGTCTGTGCAAATATTTTTTCAAAAGTTCGACATTCTTCAATTGTTTTCAGAAAAAAAAAAGCTGTAAAATTAATTTCTGACTATTGTGGTGTTTTAAAATAAACAAAAGTGTCACACAAATATATAAAAGAAAAATTTCTCTTTCTAATGCTGTTTTTTTTCATTAAGATATCTTAAGAAACAAAAATTTTGCGCCACTTTTTGAAGAACATTGTCATTTTAAATTCTGTCTCTCTGTTTAAATGCCTATTGGGTACCCTGTGGAAAGCTCTGACCATTTAAATGGCTGCCAGTGAATGGGTTAAATAATATCTACCAATTCATTTTTTAATAGGAATATTCCACACTACAGTGTTTCTCCTTCAACACAAAGTGATTTGTCGCCAGAGGTTCCTATCTAATGCATCTTCTTCCCTCAGATCTCTAGCATCCAATACTTCTCTTCACTCCATCTATTTAACGTTCTCTAGCTCTGCATCTTCCACTTCTTCCATTAGCTTTCAAATCAAGGATCTTCTTTGGTATTCTATCTTCTACCATTCTTTTGAGGTGTCCATACCATTTCAAACTTTTTCTTCTATTTTTTGTAATGTGTTTTTTTCAACTTGCATAATTTCCCTTATTGTGCTTTTCCTGACTTTATCCCTTCTTCAAATTCTTGTTGGTCACCTCCAAAAATCCATTTCTGCTGTTAACTGCTTATTGGCATATATTTAGACCCATGTAATAAAATATAATAAAATGCTTTCTAACAGAACTTGAAATATAGTTTTCTTCATTCTGCATATTATATTGCTATTCCAAAGCACTGAGTTTAACATACCAATGAATCTTCTTCCATCAGTTATTCTTCTTTCAATTTTTGTAGTCGAATTCTCATGTTTATCTAAAATAGATCCTAAATTATATTATTTTTAGTCAGATCATCTTACCTCAATATTAATGTTGATTTGTTCTTGAACATGTTTCAAAACAATTCTGTTTTATCGTCAGCTTGTCCAGACTTGAATTTTTTTAAACAGGTTCAAGAACAAATCAACATTAATATTGAGATAAGATGATCAGACTAAAAATAATATAATTAAAATAACCTCAAAAATATTACTTCCTAAAATTAAATATTAGATCCTAAATATTTAAAAATTTGTAACATTATGTGTTCTTCCTGAATTACATTTTAACTCACTTGTATACTTTATAAAAATATTTAATTAACGTATCTTATAGGATACATTGTCAATTTAAAGGGATAATTACATTTTATGGTATATATTGTGACAAACCAAACATGGCAGTGCTAGAGTCAATTTTTAATTTTGGGTTTCAGGTAAACCACCACCACGTTTAATGGTCGGATTTCAGTGACTTTTTGGAGAAAACCTTTTTGTTTCAATGACATATACTGAGTTTTGTTATGAAACATGGACAATTATGACTACTGGAGCAATTTATAAATTTTTGTTTCAGGTGAACTACTATTTAGCTGGTTAATGAAATCAGCTAGGCCTAATTACAAAAAGTAAGGTGAAGTTCGTTTTCATGAAAGAAAAATTGCTGGCTCTAAATCATTAATGGACATATATTGGTGTATACTAGCTAATACCTGGTGTGTGCTGCTACACTTGAATAAATAATAATGTGTTTTTTCATTTCGGCGTTGCCCGGGAATCTACGCATCCCGATGTACGTGGCATAAATGAGCTGAAAGAAAAAATTTGTTGAGTTATCCATAAACGAATACTTGCCATGCACTGCTATGCTTGCCCAGGAATCTACTTATCCTGATCTTCTTGGCATCAATGAAACATAAAAAATGGTTATTGTCCTTAAAAGATAAACATTTGCTGTCGCGGACTTTCCTGTAGAATTTTTTGAGATATTCAATTCTGTGTACAATAATTTTGTGTAGGCTATTTGTTACAGTTTAGGCAACATAAGCCATTTAAGCTTACAAAAAGCAACTTTTTTCACGTTTTTCACTACAGAAGGTAATTTTTGAGGGTGAAGGGCTTGAGCATTAAAACTCTCTTATAACCTTCCCAGGAAAATCCTAAACATTTTGCAAAAAAAACCCTATGACAATCGGATGAATGGTGTGGCATCACGTGCTTGCCCGGGAATCTACTTATTCCAATCTCTTGATATCAATGAAAGACAAAAATGGCTATTGCGCGTTATCTGTAAAAGATAAACATATGCTGTCGCAGACTTTTTTGTAGAGTTTTTTGAGGTATTCAATTCTGTGTACATTAATTTTGTGTATTTGTTATGGTTTAGGCAGCGTAAGCCATTTAAGGATAAAAAAAAGGGACTTTTTCACATTTCTCACTACAAAGGGAGTTTTTTTAAGGATGTAGGAGTTGAGTATCTCAACACTCTTATAGCCTATGTTCATCCCGGGAATCTTCTGAACATTTCGCAAAAAACCTCATCTCAATTGGAAAGTACAAACAAACAAACATTCATTTATATATATATATATAACTTTTTAGGAATTAACACTATGAGGCATTATTTATTTAAGTAAAATTTTATCACCTCACTTCTTCTCTTTCTTCTTCTTAGATCATTTTTCAGTTCCATCATCAGTATTTTTATGATCATTGTTATGTCGCAATGAAGAGTCGCCTCTCGCTCCCTCTGTTGGTAGGCTGAAGAACCTGGAAGTGAAATAATTTTCGCCGGGAATTTCAAAGTTCATTAATTTCACCTTATTTATAATTTTTTCAGGTATTTTTCCCAAACCATGAGTTCTTTGGATTTTTCTATTTGTTTTATTATCTTCACTTTTATTGCTTTTTTTTCTGATCATTCATGGGCTGCTACTGCAGACTTTTCTACTTCCCTATTCTTGACATTCCTGAGATGTTCTTTCACTCTGATTTTTAAATTCCTCTTTGTTTTCTCCTATGCAGACTTTTTTACATTCCTGCTTAAATCTGATAAATTCCTGAAGAAGAAAACAAATCAGTGAGGTATAGTGATTCCCCTACAGACCTTAAGAGGACCTTAGCATGGAAGGAGGTTAAGGTTCCCAATCAACATTTCAAAATTGAGTTTTCCAAGGCTATAGTCTTGGTGTTTTTCCAAAAAATGTCAAAATTTTCGATATTTAAAAAACATACTATCTACAAGCTCTGTCCAGGATTTAAAATGCAAAAATCCGGTCTAAATCCAACATTTCAAAATTGAGGTTTCCAAGGCTATAGTCTTGGTGTTTTTCCAAAAAATGTCAACATTTTCGAAATTTAAAAAACTGCAAAAATACTCTCTAGAGGGTGTGTCCGGGATTTATAATGCAAAAAATCCGGTCTAAATTCAAAACTTCAAAATTGAGATTTCCGAGGTTACAGTCTTGGTGTTTTTCCAAAAAATGTCAAAATTTTCGAAATTTCAAAAATTGCAAAAGTACTCTCTAGAGGTGTGTCCGGGATTTAAAATGCAAAAATCCAGTATAAATCCAAAACTTTAAATTAAGTTTTCCAAGGCTATAGTCGGCGTTTTTCCTAAAAAATCAAAATTTTCGAAATTATAAGTACTCCAAAATACTATCTGAAAACTCTGCTCGGAATTTATAAAACAAAAAAATCCGGTCTAAATCCAAAATTTCAAAATTGAGGTTTCCAAGGCTATAGTCTTGGTGTTTTTCCTAAAAATGTCAAAATTTTCGACATTTCAAAAACTGTAATAATACTATCTAGAGGGTGTGTCCGGGATTTATAATGCAAAAAATCCGGTATAAATCCAAAATTGAGTTTTCCAAGGCTATATATAGTCTGTGTTTTTTAAAAAAATGTCAAACTTTTCAAAATTTCAAAAACTGCAAAAATACTATCTGGAGCGTGTGTCCGGGATTTATAATGCAAAATATCCGGTCTAAATCCAAAATTTCAATACTTAGTTTTCCAAGGCTATAAGTCTTGGTGTTTTTCCAATTAATGTCAAAATTTTCGATATTTCAAAAACTGAAAAAATACTATCCAGAGTGCGTGTCCGGGATTTATAATGCAAAAAATCCGGTCTAAATCCAAAATTTCAAAATTGAGTTTTCCAAGGTTATAGTCTCGGTGTTTTTCCAAAACATGTCAAAATCATCGAAATTTCAAAAACTGCAAAACTATTCTCTAGAGGGTGTGTCCGGGATTTATAATGCAAAAAATCCGGTCTAAATCCAAAATTTCAAAATTGAGTTTTCCAATGCTATAGCCTTGGTGTTTTTCCAAAAAGTCAAAATTTTCGAAGTTTCAAAAACTTCAAAAATACTATCTAAAAGCTCTGTCCGGAATTTATAAAACAAAAAATCCCGCCTACATCCAAAATTTCAAAATTGAGTTTTCCAAGTCTATAGTCTTGATGTTTTTCCAAAATATGTCAAAATTTTCGAAATTTCAAAAACTGCAAACATACTCTCTAGAGGGTATGTTCGGCATTCATAATTTTAAAAAATCCGGCCATACCAAAATTTCAAAAATGGGTTTTCCAAAAAATGTCAAAATTTTCGAAATTTCATAAACGGCAAAAATTCTATCTAGAGGGTGTGTCCGGGACTTATAATGCAAAAAAATCCGGTCTAAATCCAAAATTTCAAAACTGAGTATTCCGAGGCTTGGTGCTTTTCCAAAAAAAAAATGTCAAAAATTTAGAAATTTCAATAACTGCAAAAATACTATCTAGAGGGTGTGTCCGGGATTTATAATGGAAAAAATCCGGTCTAAATCCAAAATTTCAAAATTGAGTTTTGTTTTTGCAAAAAATGTCAAAATGTTCGAAATTTCAAAAACTGCAAAAATACTATCTAGAAGCTCTGTCCGTCATTTATAATGCAAAAAATCCGGTATAAATCCACAAATTTCAATAGTGAGTTTTTAAAAAAAATGTCAAAATTTACCAAATTTCAAGAACTGCAAAAATACTATCTAGAAGCTCTGCCCGAGATTTATAATGCAAAAAATCCGGTCTAATTCGATGGTTTCAAAACTGAGTTTTCCGGTGTTTTTCCAAAAAATGTCAAAATTTTCGAAATTTCAAAAACTGCAAAAATACTATCTGGAGGGTGTGTCCGGGATTTATAATGAAAAAAATCGGGTCTAAATTCAAAAGTCTTGGCGTTTTTCAAAAAAATGTCAAAAATTTCCAAATTTCAAAAACTGCAAAAATACTATTTAGAAGCTCTGTCCGGGATTTATACAGCAAAAAATCCGGTCTAAATCCAAACTTTCGAAATTGAGTTTTCCAAGGCTAGAGTCTTGGTGCTTTTCCAAAAAATGTCAAAATTTTCCAAAATTTTAATTACTGCAAAAATACTATCTAGAGGGTGTGTCCGGGATTTTTAATGCAAAAATCCAGGCTAATGCCAAAATTTCAAAATTGAGTTTTTCAAGGCTGTAGTCTTGGTGTTTTTCCAAAAAATGTCAACATTTTCGAAATTTCAATTATTGCAAAAATACTATCTACAAGGTCTGCCCGGGGATTTATATTGCAAAAAATCCGGTCTAAAATGAAAATTTCAGTACTGAGTTTTCCAAAGCTATAGTCTTGGAGTTTTTAAAAAAAATGTCAAAATTTTCCAAGTTTCAAAAACTGCAAAAATACTATCTAGAAGCTCTGTCCGAGATATATAATTAAAAAATCCGGTCTAAATCTAAAATTTCAAAATTGGGTTTTCCAAGTCTGTAGTTTTGGTGTATTTCCAGAAAATGTGAAAATTTTGTAAATTTCAAAAACTACAAAAGTACTATCTAGAGGCTCTCTCCAGGATTTATAATGCAAAAAATCGGGTCTAAATCCAGAATTTCAAAATTGAGTTTTCCAAGGTTATAGTCTTGGTGCATTTCCAAAAAATGTCAAAAATTTTCGAAATTTCAAAAACTGCAAGGTGGAGGGTGAGTCCGGGATATATAATACAAAAATCAGGTCTATATCCAAAATATCAAAATTTAGTTTCCCAAGGCTATAGTCCGGGTGTTTTTCCAAAAGATGTCAATGTTTTCGAAATTTCAAAAACTGCAAAAATACTACCTAGATGCTCTGACCGGGAAATATAATGCGAAAAATACAGTCTAAATCCAAAATTTCAAAATTGAGTTTTCCAAGGCTTCTTGGAGTTTTTCCAAAAAAAAGCAAAATTTTTGAAATTTCAAAATCTGCATAAATACTATCTACTGGATTTATATTGCAAAAAATCCGGTCTAAATCCAACGTTTCAATACTTAGTTTTCCAAAAAAGTTGAAATTTTCGAAATTTCAATAACTGCAAAAATACACTATAGAGTACGTGTCCGGGATGTAAAATGCAAAAAATCCGGTCTAAATGCAAAATTGCAAAATTGAGATTTCCAAGACTATAGAATTGCTATTTATCCAAAATATGTCAAAATTTTTGAAATTTCAAAAAACTGCAAAACTATTCTCTAGAGGGTGTGTCCGGGATATATAATGCAAAAAGCCGGTCTAAAACCATAAAATTTCAAAATTGAGTTTTCCAAGGCTATAGTCCAAATATATCAAAATTTTCGAAATTTCAAAACTGCAAAAGTACTATCCTAGAAATCTCTGTCCCTGGCATTTAATCAAAAAATCCGGTCGAAATCCAAAATTTCAAAATTGAGATTCCAAGACTTGGTGGTTTTTTCCAAAAAGCAAAAAATTTCAATTTTAAAAAACAGGCAAATATAATCTCTAGAGGGCTGTCCGGGATTCATATGCAAAAAATCCGGTCTAAATCCAAAAACTTCCAAATTGAATTTCCAAGGCAAGTCTTGGCGTTTTTCCCAAATGTCACAATTTTTCGAAAATTTCAAAAACTGCAAACACACTCTCGAAGTGTGTGACCGGGATTTATCAATCAAAATACGTCTGATTTTTAAATTAAGTTATTCAAGCTATACCCTGGGGGTTTTTCCAAAAAAGTCAAAATTTTCGAAATTATAAAAACTCCAATACTAACTAAAAGCTCTGTCCAGAATTTATAAAACAAAAAATTTCCGGTCTAAATCTAAATTTCACAATTGAGTTTCAAGGCTACATTTTTTTCGTGTTTTTTTCTCCAAAATTTCAAAATGTTCGAATTTCAAAACTGCAAAATACATCTAGAGGGGTGGTCCGGGATTTACAATGAAAAAATCCTGTCCTAAATCCAAATTTCAAACTGAGGTTTCCGAAGCTATAGTCTTGGTGGCTTTCCAGAATGTAACAATTTTCGAATTTCAATCCTGTCAAAAATACGATCTTAGAGGTGTGTCCCGGGATTTATAATCAAAAATCCGGTCTAAATCCAAATTTCAAATTGAGCTTTCTCGAGGCTAGAGTCTTCTGTATTTTTGAAAAAAAATGTCAAAATGTTCGAAATTTCAAGAACTGCAAAATACTATCTAGAAGCTCTGTCCGTCATTTTATAATGATACAAATCGGCTAACAACCAAAATTTCAAAATACGTTTCCAAGGCATCGGTTTGGAGTGTTCCTCCAAAACAATGGTCAAAATTTGCCAAATTTAAAAAAAATAGCAAAAATACTATCTAGAAGCTTCTGTCCGAGCTTTATAATGCAATGTACCGGTCTAAATCCAAAATTTGAAACTTGGTTCTCCAAGGCAATAGTATTGGCATTTTTCCCATGGAATGTGTCATAATTTTTCGAAATTTCAAAAACAGCAAAAATGTTTAGAATCTCGAGGGTGTGTCCCGGGATTGTATTGCAAAAAATCCGGTCTAAATCCAAATGAAAATTGATCATTTCAGAAGCTATAGACTTGGTGTTGTTCCAAAAAAATGTCAAAAATTTTTTCAAAATTTCAAAAACTTGCAAAATACTTCTAGAGGTGTGTTTTTTGGAAAAAACGTCAACTATAGCTTGTAAAACTCCATTTTGTAAATTTTGGATTTAGACCCGTGCTTTTTTAGTTTATAAATCTCGTACAAGCTTCTAACCACGATTTTTGCAGTTGTTGAATTTGGAAAATAATTTTTGTTTTAAAAAACTCCCAGACCTATAAGCAATTAGAAACTCAGTATTGAAATTTTGGATTTTAGACCGGATGTGTTCCATTATAAATTACGACTGAGCATCCTAGATGTAATTTTTGCAGTTTGTAGTATTTTGCACTTTTTTTGAAATTTCGAACATTTTGACTATTTTTGCAAAACCCCAAGACCATAGCCTTCGGAACTCAATTTTTAAATTTAGGATTAGACCGGATTTTTTATTAAAAATCCCGACCGAGCTTTTAGATAGTATTTTGCATTTTTTGAAATTCAAAAATTTTGACTTCTCGAAAAGCACGAAGACTATAGCTTTGAAAACTTAATATAAAATTTTTGGATTTAGAGACCGGATTTTGCATATAATCCCCGGACATACCCTCGAGAGACTATGTTTTGCAGTTTTGAAGTTTCCGAAAAATTTTC
>JASPKZ010001995.1:707500-722500 GCA_030220185.1 Diploptera punctata
GTCACGGCTTGCTGTAGTCTCAACTGAATTATTTTCGGCATTTAATGTATATACATTAGCTAGACTGGTAATATCAGTCAGTTGTTTATAATGAACGCAAATATTTCCAACAAATATGTTATTATTTTACTATTATTTACTATTTTGAAACCACCATAGTGCAAAAAATAATGTACAACACGTTTGTGAAGTGTTTTACAGAATCTCTGAAATTAAAAACCTCGCTATCGATCAGTTTTCAATAATTTCATCACTTCTGTGAAAACCACTTCCCAACTCGCATTGTTATATACTATTTTTACATTGTCCACCGCTGTGGTCGCGAGGTAACGTGCTGCCTTGTCACGCAGCGGGCCCGGGTTAGATTCCCGGTCGGGACAGACTCTTGAGTGAGGTTTTTTCCGGGGTTTTTCCGCACCTATAAGTCAAATGTCAGGAAGCTTAGGGCCCAACGGTCCCCGAAAATCATCCAGCCATCATCATCCTTCACCGATGTGGTAAGCAACGAGAAGCTACCACACCTATAATTCCGTAATAAAGCTGCAAAGAATAGCATGGAAAATGTAATGATTGCAGTGAAAGACCTGCCTTGGGGCAGAATTACTATGGATGGATGGATTTTTACATAAAATAATTAACTCGCTGGTATTACGGAACCAGGAGATTCATTGTCGCTTGGGTGGACATAAGCTCTCCAAGTGTCAATATATTTCCACTCATTTCCTGCATAATTATTCTCCCTCAAATCATATTTTAATGTTAATCTCCCCCCTCAGTTTTGATCTACTTACTGGACGTTATCTCCTCTATATTTCCTATAAGATGATTCTGTGCCTCTTTTTTCCCCTATTCGTGTCATAATTCCTGCCCATTGCAGTCTACGAGGCTGCATCTGGTTTCTCATAAAGATCTTATCTGACGTTATGTACTTTTCTCCATTCACTTGTCCGTTCATGTCTATTTCACCAAAAAAAAAAAACTTTCCCAAGGATAAGATTTTTAAATAGTTGTAAACTTTATATTTAAAGAGAAAAATTATACGCTCAGACCGGGACTTGAACCCGGGACCCTTGGTTTTCTAGAAAACCAAGGGTCCCGGGTTCAAGTCCCGGTCTGAGCGTATAATTTTTCTCTTTAAAATATGATTTATCCATCATTGAGATGTATGAAATTAATAATAATAAACATCGAGTTGTAAACTTTGTAGGCTCATACTGTTTATCGCTTGAAGGTGAAAAATTAAGAAATTCATTAATGTGTTTTGAGTGGAAATATTCAGATTATCGTGAGCTACAGGAAGAATTGTATTTTTCATGACATCCAAATTTTACTTAACTCTTAAATTCACAATGTATCTTCTATGATACATCAATTGGTTTAATTTATTTAATATTTTAATAAAATAGAAGGAAATGCAATAATATAAATTATTTAAATTCGTGTCGAATTACACAATACACCTAATAATAAACAATTACGCACTATTTCATTTTCACTGCAGTCCACTACATTTCAATAACTGAAATGATAACTAAGTAAGTGTCTTGCCAATTTAAGGGATAAGTGCTGCAGAATTAATGTAATTTGTATTTGAAATTTTATTCTGCTTATGACACTTTCTACCATAATGTTTGCTCTAGTGTAGCGTTTCTTTGCCTGTGGATAGTGATGTCTCCCATTGTGATAAATGAGTCACAAAAGTTATTCTCCAAGGTAAAATTGTAACAAATATATTTCTATTCTTACCCAACGTATTTCCTTAAACTTCTAATATTAACATACGCTGAATTCTTGAATTGCATGCTATTACAATTAGGCCTAGATTACAGTGACTCTTATCATCGCAACTTATTTTAAAAAATGTTAAAAATAAAATATGTAAGTAAAGGTATATAAAATGGTTATTGTTTCAGTCGTATTATGTGGATGCGAAAATATCTCTTATTTCAAGGGAGGAGAAAAGAATACGGATATTTAAAAATAATATATTTAAGAACATTTTTTGATCAAAGAGAGATGAATAGACAGATGAATGGAGAAGACTACATAACAGTGAGGTTCTTGATCTTTCTGGGAAACCAGATGTAATAAATACATTGAGTCTCAAAGACGGTAATGAGCAAGACATATGGGAAGAATGGGAATAAAAAAAGTATGGAAACTGCTTGTAGAAAAGCTGTGAGAAACCTCCCAGAAGTTCGGCAAAGAATGAGGTGGGAGATTAATATTAACCATGACTTAATGGAGGTAAATTATACAGGGATGATTAGAAAACACATTAGCTCAGGATAGAATAGAATAGATTTAGAATAGATAGGGATGTATGGAGAACATTTTTTATGACTATTTAACTCATGCCCCAAATGGGAGTCAATGACCAATCACATTTCAATGATTTCTATTTTACAACCAATCAGAGTCGTGTTTCACCAAATATTTATCAGTGTTATAATTACCATATTAAAGAAAGCTCCTCCTTACAATATTGCGTTCCTTTGGCAATAAATAGTATCATCTGGTTGCAGTGATAAACAAAAGAAGCAGTAGAAGCGTACCTATCGTTTCTCATTTGTTTTCAAACATCGCCGTTTACATTAAATATATAAATATTTTAAAATAACTAATAGTTAAATAATGATTTGTGAGTAAACAGCTTAATTTTATTCGTTAAATAGTCCTAACAAATGCCACTCTTGATTTCCAAATTCTCTAGATAAATTCACTCCTCACTTCGTGAGTCGTGAATTTATCGATAATTTGGAAATCACTCGTGGCATTACTTATGATTAATTACTGCATGCTCCATTGCATGGCGCAATACTACATGCATGTTGTAACAGTCACATCTTTTGTCTGCACAATTTTAGTCTATATTATGCTTTTATTTGATTAGAGAGTCAAAGTCTAAACTATTTACGAATTTCTGGAAATGTTTTAAGTATTTGATGACTAGTTCACTTTTACTTGTTGGCCACTTTCCGCCTGCTCTAGTAATATTTGTTTCTAGCACTTTCCTATCACTCTTTAGCACTTCGCATTCGTACAAATGTGGTCGACTGTCTGTGCGTTTCTGTTGCAGATGCAGGTCGGATCTTCTGTTATCCTGAATCTTTGTAGATATGCACCGATTTGCCGTGTCCTGTGGTTAGAACTGTGATGTCCGGGTAGCCATGAACCTCATGGTTAGATAGTGTGTTAGTGACTTAGTGACAGACCTCAGGAGGCCCTTGGGGTAGTAGGAGGTTAAGGCTCCCACTTTTTCTAGACAATCGGCACTTTATGTCAGCCGGGTTGTCAGCCCTGCGTGACGGCCGCATTTACCCCCAGAACAAGCGTCTGATACTCATTTCCGTTAGAGGCTGAGTCGACCCCAGGGCCATAGTGCCGCCAGAGGGTTTGGGTCAGTTTAAAAATCCTGACCCCAACGGGACTTGAACCCTCGACCCTCCGGCTTATAGCCCAGTGCCTTAACCACTACGCTACGGCGTGCCCCCCAACAAGTATGTTGATTTATTAATTACTACAGCACAGATTGTTTTCTCGTGTCATGTGAACATCGTAGGCACACAACTCAGTTGAAATGAACATACACCTGCTAATGTTCAACCGTCACATTAGTCGGTGAATAAATCTTAGCATGCATCCAATTAGAGCATCAAAAAACTACCGTATTTTACAGACAATAAGACGCACTTTTTTCTTCGAAAAATTGCCTCCAAAATGCAGTTGCGTCATATACTCGAAATTATTATAAAAATGTCCAGTGCTTGATTTAAAACTCTCGCCAGTTTTAAAAATGACCATATATTAGATGCCGCGGTAAACCTATCTGGCAACATTGGATTCAACTGGCAGCAGCAGTGCACCGATGTGACTAACATGAGTTGCGGGGATTCACAAGCTTGCCAACACTGTCTCCATCCCGCCCCACCAACACAAACCCAGAACATTGTCTAGCCTATGATGCGTCACTGCAGTCTACGATTTCAGTTAAGTTTGACAAATGGGTGATGGATGAAACCCAACATGAATTCATGCCGAAGGGAGCTTTAAAACGACATACAATCAATCAAGTGTGTCAGTGGATAAAAATGTCGTGGTCTAGAGTGAGAGAAGACATTATTGTTAAATACTTTAAGAAGTGCGGCGTAAGTAACGCTCGCAGTGGCAGTGAAGGCCATCATATATATGAGGAGGACATCGATGACGACGAAGAGAAAGAAGAAGAAGAAGAAAGTTCAGATGATGATTTTCAAGGAATTTAAAGATCAGAGCAGTTCTATAAACTAAGATTTTTTTTTAGTCTGCCTTTGCAATCTAATAATAAGAATGATAAAAATGTTATTTATTTTTTTTAATGTTTAAAAATTAAGGTACGTCTTATAATCCGTAAAATATGGTACTTACTACTACTTCTGCTACATGAAATTAGGCCTTTTGACCTGTTTTCACAACAAGTGGGATTTAATGAATCTTCCCATCTAGTAAATGGGCGTCCAACAGTTCTATATGCTATTGCTTTGTACTTTAGTAACAGCTGAGGGATTCTATCTGTAGGCATTATTTTAACACGTTTATACCGGTCGTTTCTGATATTGTCAATTATTTGTTAAGTTAAAAATATTTAAGTATTTTCTAATATCTTCATTTCTTTTTCTGTCCGGAATTGTCACACCTGCTACTGAACGTAAGAACTTCATTTTTGCAGTTTCTATTTTTCTTCTGTCTGAACGGTTAAGAGTCCAATTCTCAATGTACTCCTCAATGTTTTATTTTAGAGTGTCGGTTTTATAGTGTCACGCATTTTGCAAAATGTATATAATTTAATATTAATATCTTCCTTCTGGCAATATGATACATTGTATCCCAAATAATTGAAATTGTTCACCTGTTGTATTATACTGTTATTAATGCTGATTTTACGCCTCATCTGGTCATTCCCGTTAAATGTCATTACTTTCGATTTACTTTCAGAGACTGTTAGATTATAATTCTTAATTTATCTAACATAAATTAATATAAACATAAATTTATATAAAACTTTACATTTTCATTGTAAAAATATTGGCCTTCACTTCATGCAATATATACGTTTTTATCAGTGATTAGTGTGAAAAAATTTAACTTATGGTTCGCCAATTACAGTATCCTTCATAATGGGCCCCTGTTTTAAAAGCGAAGAGAGCCACTACTTTGGTGAATTGCCATAGACTTTTGTTTGCTTTTAACTACATATTTACCCGTAAGGTGTCACGTATGTGATATTCTGTGCTGAAAGTAAGAAAGAGTTGACTATAATGTTCTGCAGATGGCAGGAATGTTTCTAGTACACGCGGTTTTGAGATATTAATTCAACGAGTGAAGCTAAATTATATTAAAACAGAATATATGGTAATCGGAGGGAATTCAGAAGACCTACAAATAAATAATATGATAATTAAACGTGTTGAAGAATTTAAATATCTTGGATCTATAATACATAAGTGTTTTTCTTACGAAAAGGATACTATCTACAGAGTAAATTGTGCAAGGAAGGCGATTAGATCCCTGAATGGTCTTTTATGGAATAGAAATTTGACCAGAAAAACAAAAAAAAAAAGAAAGAGATCATACAGACAATAATAGAAAGTATACTTACATATGGATCAGAAAGCTGGACAATAAATGAAAGGACGCAGAAAATAATCTTGGCGACCGAAATGGATGAATTACGGAGAAGTATGATAATATCCAGGCTGCAACATATTCGAAATACAAACCGTATATCAGACAAGAAATGGATGCACAAGAAACTGTTATCAAAGGATAACAAAGAGAACTTTACAGTGGCATGGACATGTACTACGGATGTCGGAAGACCAGTGGCCTAAACAAGTGTTATATTGGGTGGTACCAGGCATAAGGAAGCGGGGGAGAAGTAGAAGAACATGGTATGAGGGAATATATTATGCCATGATGAAGGGGAGTATGGAAGAGGGACAGTGGGAAGACAGGAATCTCTGGAAAGCAGGAATCAAGGGCGAACTGCTGTAAAGTGGAAAGCTTGTATTAGGTATTAGGTAGGAATTCAACGAGCAAAATTCTGGGTAAACAAATATTCATATCGCCTCTCATATTAATATGATTGTAACATCTCACAAATAATTTGGTTTTAGAGCCCAACACAGCACTACACATCTCTGCAATTACAAAGCTATATATATTGCTTGTTTTTATCGTTCTCTATGTATTTTCCTAGATATTAGAATACATGGAACTATAATATATCACATTTTTAGTATGAGACAGATTTTAGAAAATAAATGGGAATATAATTGCTCTGTGCATAAAAAAGTTATTTGATTAAATTAAGAGGGAGAACTTACGTATTATTCTGCTGGTTTCCGGATTTCCTAAAAAGTTAGACTTATTCGAATGTGTCTAAATGACACTATCTCCTCTATTATTAAATTTTGAACTAGATAACAGTAAAAAAATTGGGACTGGAAGTAAAAATAAAATAAAATTAAGTGTATGGCCACACACAAAAATATGATATAATGGAAATAGACCAGTTAATAATAAATTACGAAATTCTGAATAAGTGGCTGAAGTGAAATACAGTAAAACCCGTCTGTGAAGGAACATGACGGTTCCTTAAATATATTTCCGTCTTGGCAGTTTTCCTTCTTATAAAGGTTTCCCAAATTACAAACAAATTATTTAGAGTACTACAGTATCTGTACCACAAATATAGTGAATAAAAAGTAAAAAAAAAAAAAAAAAGATTACCCACATTTTTAGTTAATTTCACTTCCTCCATAGCTGTAGTAAGGTAGGCTGCCTAATTTTAGTCACAGCACATAAGCACAGTCACATAAGCAAGGGTATCCCCGCAATAAAATAGCTACACAAGAAGGTAAAATGATATAATGCAGAAGCGTCATATGCATGGACTGAGACCGTAATAGACCCCTAGGTCTATCGTATGAAAGGAAGAAGAAGGGATTGTATACCAGATATGAGTTTAGTTTATTAAAACAAAAAAAAAGTTGTATATGAATAATCACCTGAGGAATATGTATTTAATTAATTAATTAATTTATTTATTTATTTAGCCTGTTGGAGTGTGGCCTTCTCCTGCACTCATCAGGATAAACATATGTTATATTAGAATATAGCAATCACAATTAACTTTAATATTAAATATTAAATGAAGATTTGATCAGTATGATATATATATATATATGAAGATACGATGTAGACCTGTAATATAACCATGTTTATGACAGTTAAGATTAAGACGTCCCACGCCGTAGCCGAGCGGTTAAGGTAGGAAGCCTTGGCGCAGAGCTACGGGACTTGCGCTGGTTCGATTCTCCATGGGGGAAGAAATTTTCTCATAGTGTTTCGGCCAGTGTGGGACCGGTGCCCACCCAGCATCGTGAGGCAATTGGGTAGCTACAATAAGTAGCGGCTCCAGGTTGAGGAACCAGCTATAACGGCTGGGGGACTCGACATGCTAACCACATGTCACCCCTACACTGGCTGTTGATCATCTACCTCTGTGATTGACACGTGTGGATGTGAAGGGCCAGCAGCCGGCTGGTAAAAGGGCAACCGCTGAAAAAGTGGAAAGACCCTCAATCGGATCGGAAGATTAAGACTAAAACTAATATTAAAATGTATACAAGCAAGATAAATTAAATAGTTTAGTAGACTGTCCCTGTCTATTGTACATAAAAAACAAAGAAAAGATAAAAGAGACACAGAAAACTAATTTTACGATTATAAAATATTTGAAACATATAAATGAAAATATATGTTAATCTTCATATTATTTTATAAATAATTAAATTTATTAACGGTTAAAAGAATACTATCAGTGAGGTGTATAAGTAATTTTATTACTTAATACTTTAGTTTGTTTTTGAACGATGTTATAGTTTGACAGTCTCTGACATAGGGCGCAAGGGAATCCATAGAAGTACGTGTGTGTGTGTCCTAGTGTGCTTTTTTAAAAATAAATGCAGAAACATCTTGAAATTGAAGAAGAACTTGACGCAAAACTTACTTCCTAATCTAATCTAACCTATCTAATGTAACTTAACTTACCAAATCTAATCTAATCTATCAAATATAATCTAACCTCCAAATCTAATCTATGCAACTAATCTAAGCTAATATAGGGCCTACCTATTTTTTTAAATCCATCTAACCTAGTCAGAATAAACATGTTTTCGATTGACTATAGCGGAAACATGAATAACCATATTGGCAACCATGAAAATAGCACGAATATTATTTGATGAGCTATCGATAACTAACGATATAGTTAGTAAATAGTGGTCAATGCAAGACTCACAGACTCGTACTTGGCACTGAATATATCATTATTTTTTAAATACCGGGTAGCAAAAATTACGTCAAACATCTGGAAAAATCTTAAGGACAAGTGCTCGATGAGTGATTATAACCCGTGGAAGATATTCGAACTCGTTAAAGAACCTCAAGCCTAAATTAGAGTATCTGAGCAAAATTTATTTAGGCTTTCATAACCAAATAATTCCTTAGATGCTACTTGACGTGGTGAGTTAAATACCTGTCACCCGCTGATACTTGTAGGGAAATAAGTGTAACTAAATTACTGGTTCAGTAACTCCCACAAGGAAGCACCCTTGTCCCTCGAGGTATGTTCAGCTCTATAACGTACTAACATTAAGTGGCTACTAAAAAATGCATTGGCAATATTAGTTGCTAGCGCACGGGGATAGATGCCGGACTGTCAGATCGAAATCCTGTTTCACATCTTCTATTTTATTTTAAAAATTAGGATTAATACTCAGTAGCGTGCATTCAACCCCAGCTACCCCATCGCTGCTGGGGTAATTAGTATATTCATAATTTTGAATTAAACAAATAATATATTCGCCAAATTCCATTAAAATCAATTACGCGTGAACATAAAAATTCAAAATTTCGCCTCGCCAGCAGACATGTATCTCATTCGGTTTGACGGAGCCATCTGCCTATTCACATTATCTCCATGGATAAACCGATAGAGTGTTCCTCTGTGTTATCCCCACCAACACTAGCTATTGCGCTACAGATGAATCCGCGCAAGCCTGGTGCAAGCGAATTGTATCGCAGCTTGCTACGTCCAGCGATATCCACTAGACGAAGCTTCTGTCTTATTCCATTGACTTTTTATTGAATACTAGCTAGCTGTACTCAGTTAATGTCACAACTCGAGTAAGAATACATTTGATGAATAAAAGTGATTGGCTGATTTGGGAAACGGCAATTCCTCAATAACAGAATTTTTCGAAATAACATTTCTTAATTTATAATATTCTGCAAGAGCCCATGGAGAATATTGGAAAATAGGCATCAGAAAATGCAATGGAAATAAATGGCTCCAAAACAAAAGCAATGAAGTTCAGAAGAGGAGGGATATTATCAAAAAATTACCACTTTATGTGCGGCGACTCAGCCTTAGAAATAGTCCCCAACTTTAAGTACCTGGGAGTTACGCTGCAGACCACTGAAACCACGTTCACCATGCATATACAAGAGAGGACCGCAGCGGCAATAAATTCGATGTTCGATATCCCCAAGCTTCAGAGACTGCCCCTGCCAACGGCGATGGCGCTGTTCCAACAGAAGCTAGCACCATTGGCCACATATGGTATTCAGATAGTTTGAACTCACCTAACAGCGAAAAACCTCAAAAAATTTGAGAATGTCAAAGCCAGATATCTCAAGAGGGCCTTGTCACTCTCAAAGTACACAAGAAACAGCTACGCCTACAGAATAGCACATGAATCATACTTCATTGAAGACATCAAGCTCTGCTTCAATCTACCAGAAACCAAGGCATATAAAGACACGATCAAAGAGAGAGAAAACAAAGCTAATGCAATACCAATGGAAATAATGGACACAGAAACGGAGAAAACCGATGTGCGGAAAGGCCTGAACTTCCAACTTCGCCACCTATACACACGCTTCTCCGCGCATGGTTTCCACGGGAAGATATGACAGAATCCGCCATACCACGACCCCAAGGAGGACTGCAGATGTAAGCTTTGCGACGAGCCATGCTCCAAGTACCAACTAATGAAATGCAAAAGCAGAACTCAGCCTCTCATCGCAATTACAAAGGACTGGTGAAAACTCAAAATGTATACATTGTGTTTAATAAAATCTGTAGATTAATTTATAATATTTTATTTATGCTAGTTACATTTTTACAAAATACAAAAAATAAATAAATACAATTATGCGGTACGTTTTATCAGCTATAGCAAACTGTTAATTTAAGAAGCTTTATATTTATTTTGTATAACTGCATAATAACAAGAATTGGATTATTACGAACGTGTGTACCGGTATATTATTCGTGAAAAGCAACAGTTGAATTCAATATCGACACTTGAGTTCGTTCAAACGCATTATTATTACAATTTTTACGAGTTACTGATGAATGTGATTTGCCAATTTAATAAAAATGTACTATAAGTGACTGTATAATTTTCAAACTTGACCGTTTTCGTGCAGCAGACCTTTAAACAAGAAAAATGACCTCGTAAAACAAGATAGGCCAACTCCAGATTTACCAGATCCAAAGAAAAAAACATACAAGGTATTTTAGTATCATACCATTTGTAAACTGAATAATTCGGAATGAAAGTTTTTATGAACTACTAGCAAATACCTGGTGTGCCCTGCTACACCCAAACCAATTACATGTGTTTTTATATTTAGTTAAATAAGTAAAAAGAAAAAATAATTATAAATGTATATCGTAATTATCAGTTCAGCGGTTGTTTGGTCGGATTAGAGGTAAATTGGCAGGTTTACGTGTAATTCAATCTTTTCCCGAGGTAGATTCATCGGTTTAAAGGTAATTTTATCGTTTTGGAGGTAGCGTGATCGGTTTATGAGTAGTTTCTCGTTTTAGATGTAGTTTAATCGGTTTACTGGTAGTTTTGGCCTTTATAGAGGTAGTTTGAATAGCTACTGATAATTTGGTCATCATTGAGGCAATTTCATCGATTTAGGGGTAGTTTGGCCGGATCGGTTAGACTTTTTAGATTATATTTCTGGGTTAGGTTAGGTCAGGTATCGCCAGTATCCGTCAGGTCAGGCCAGATTAGGTTCGATTAGGTTAGTATAGGATAGGTTAGGTTTGAATATGTTAGATTAGGTATATTTAGGTTCGGTTCGGTATGGGTCGGTTCGATTAGGTCAATGTTAGGTCCGGGTTAGGATAGTGTTATGTCCGGATTAGGTCAAATTTAGGTCAGGTTTAGTTCCGGGTTAGGGTTTTAGTTCGGATTCGGGTTCAGTTTGAGTTCAGGTTCGGTTTGGGTTTCAGTTTTGAGTTCAGTTTTTCTTTCAGTATTGGTTTCGGTTTTTTTTTGGATTCGGGTTTAGGTTCGGATTTTGATTTCGGGTTTGGATTCAGGTTAGGTTTAGGTTAGGCACGGTTGGGGTAGGTTCGGTTTAGGTTCAGTTTAGATTCGGGTTAGTTTCATATTTGGTTGAGTTTAGGGTAAGTGTAGTCTCAGTGTAGGTTCAGTTTAGGATCGGTTTAGGTTCGTTTTAGGTTACGTTTAGATTCGGTTAGGAATAATTTTGGTTGAGATTAGGTTAAGGTTAGGTTCGGTTTAGGTTAGGTTAGGCTCGGTTAGGTTAGGTTTAGGTTCGGGTTAAATTTGTGTTAGGTTCAGTTTAGGGTCAGTGTAGGTTCAGTGCAGGTTCAGTTCAAGTTCACTTTAGGTTCGGTTTAGATTCTGTTTAGGTTCGTTTTTGTACAGGAGCCGTACTTAATTCACAACAACCCAGCAGGAATCCCGAAGTCAATTAAAACCCTCGTACAGGGAAATAGAAGGAAACGAGAGCTATTCTTATGAACATCGACTCACTAGACATCATAATTATAAATCAACTCTCAGACGAAGATTGCGTAGTTGCAGAAGTCCGTACACGCAAGAAAAACATGTATATTGCGAGCATGTACTGTGATATTGAAGAAGATATAGAAGGTACAATAAGTAAAGTATAATCTATAATGAACTATGCTAATGGAACAAGTGTCCTACTGGATGCTGACACAAATGCGAGGAGTAAAATGTGGCACGATGCAATAACCGAGGAAAAATATTAGAAGAATTTGTAACCGGCAGTAAACTATTCATAGTTAATGAAGCAAATGGAATTCCAACATTCGAGTCTAACATAGGCAAGAGCTACATAGATCTTACGATTGCTAATGGTGGTATGATTAATAAGATAATAAATTGGAGAAGTGGAGAAATAGAAAGTTGCTCGGATCATAAAGAAACAACATATAGCGTTATAATAGACAGCATGAACGGAAACTCTGAACCTGATAGCACTCACAGCATAGGTATAAGATATATAGTTAAAAATAGTAATATTCCTACTTTCATAAATACACTAAGGAAAGAATTCATAACACAATTTAATTGTGAATATCAGGGCAATGACATTAATATACTGGACTACGAACTGTCCAGCAAAATGAATAACCCAACAGAAACAGAATTATTAATCGAAACCTTTACCAGTTGTGTAGCATCTGCATGTAAAACAGCATTTAATTACTCATTACAGAAGTAAAAAACAGTGAAGGGTAGAACTGTACCGTGGTGGAATGAAGAATTACAACTAAGAGTAAATAAGGTCAATGCTATGAGGCGGCGATACCAGAGAACACGAAATAATGAAACCCTGAGAGAAGAAAGGAAACGTCAGTATCTACAGGAAAGGCAACACTATCAGAATGATCTTCGGAAGGCAAAAATGAATTCTTGGAAATTATTTTGCACTGTGGATGACGGCTCAAATCCCTGGAATAAGGTGTACAAGATAGCAGCAGGGAAATTCAGAGACAAGACCGACTTGTCTACAATACAAAAACCGGATGGAACATATTATACTGAAGGCCTTCATAGCATCTTGAGATATATGATAGACTAATTCATTCCTGACGATAAAGAAGATGAGGACACTGATCATCAACGGAATATAAGAATAATGGCTAAGGAACCTCCTAATGCTGATGAAGACAAGAAATTCACTGAAGAGGAAATGCGATCAGCAATAAAGAGTTTCAATCCTAACAAGGCTCCAGGTGAGGATGGGATAACAAGCATAGTCCTCTTGCAAGTGTTTAACAGCTTTCCATCCTTTCTCACTGTAGTGTATAACAACTATCTTGAAGAAGGCTGTTTTCCTAAACAATGAAAAAAATCCAATATATTACCTATAGTTAAACCTGGAAAAAAAACATAGCAAGCAAGTGACCAAGTACCGACCAATTAGTCCAACAAATGTGGAAGGAAAGGTATTGGAAAAACTACTGATCAATAGGATATTACATTGGGTCAACACCGACAACTTTATGAACTCAAATCAGTTCGGCTTCACACCCCAGAAAGGAGCAGTCGACGAAGTTATGGCTGTAAAAAAATTCACAGAGAAAAGCCTCCGCGCAAAAAAAAAATGTAGTAGTTACTAGTTTAGATGTACCTGGCGCTTTTGATTCAGCATGGTGGCCACGCATTTTGCTTAACCTTAAACAACATCAATGCCCTAGAAATCTATACATGCTGATAAGCAGCTACTTCAGTAACAGAACAGCGATCTTACAAACAAATGAGTGCATTATCACAAATGAAGTTACCAGGGGATGTCCACAAGGCTCGAGCTGCGGCTCTGGTCTATAGAATATAATGTATAATAATTCAGTCCTTAACTTGGAACTCACAAACCATTCATTAAATTTAGAGTAAATCAAAATACATTATAAATATTAATTGTATTGTATTCATAACTTGTAATCGTTTATATATATATATATTGTAATTTAGATTTAAGACTTTTCTTTTGTATTTTTTTTAAACCTGGTTGAGTGGTAGACAAGGCCTTAAGGCCTTAACTCTGCCAGGTAAAATAAAGCTATTATTATTATTATTATTATTATTATCATTATTATTATTATTCAAAGTTAGTGGCATTCGCTGATGATCTATTACTGCTTACTAGAGGTAACAGTAAAAAACAAGCAGAAAACTATGCAAAGTCAGACTTGAAAAAAAATCGAGATCTGGACTAAGCAAAACAAAATTGTGTTTAATGATTCAAAATCTAAGGCTCTACTAATTTCGAGAAGGAGAAAAGTTGGAAATGAACAATTAGGATACATTTAAATTACAAACTCCTAGAACAGGTCAAGGAATTCCGATATATAGGGATAGCCTTAGACGAAAAATTCAACTTTAACAAACATATTATAAACATAACGGAGAAGCTCTCTTACTAACTAACATGTTAAGAAAAGTATCGAAACTTCAGTGGGGTCTTAGCTACCAAGCTTTAAGAACTATCTACAGACGGGCTATAATACCTATACTAACATATGGATCACCTGTCTGGGAGCATGCACTAGAGAGGAAAAGGAATATGAAAATACTTCAAAGAACCCAGAGAATAATAAATGTAAGAATTGCGAAAGCACCTAGAACTATATCGTTTGAAGCCTCGTGTGTGGTTGCTGGAGTGAAACCTATCTACATAACAATAGCAGAAACAGCTGAAACGTACAAGATAACACATGGGATGACACCTGATTCGACAGATTATGATGCACCATTAAAAATAGTAAACTGGCCACATCCAGCTGAGAGTTTACCTATGGAAGAAGTCAAAGGAGGCAAATATTATGACATAGAAATATTTACACACGGTAGTAAAATCCAAGGAAAAGTCGGTGCAGCTGCAATAATATTTAAACAAGGAGAGGTTATAAGTAGAATCAAAGCTACATTACATGACATGCTCTAATAATCAGGCAGAGCAAGTTGAAATCCTTAAAGCATTAGCGGCGCTTGAGGACATGATCATATGTATGCAAGAAATAATTACTGCCATATATACATACAGTAAAATTGCCTTGGACCTAATCCAAAACAATTCTAAACACAATAATTC